>JAQIXJ010003619.1:0-12369 GCA_034700185.1 Phthiracarus laevigatus | reverse complement strand
CCCGCGTATGAAGAAGTTATTTCATTCCATGTCATCCACGGCCAAATTTCTTTTGGGGTTTTTTCGTTCGGTAATTGAACGTAAATGAATCCAATTGGAACTATATTTTGTTTAAGATTATAAACAGTTTCTTGTAAGTTTATCAACATTTCTTGAATATGAGACATTGACCACGATTGCAGTTTTTGACAAACGACTAAATTTTTTCTTTTGCAAGACTCGTCCACCCATTTCCCAACAGAACCTGGATCTGAATTCATTTGAACACAATTATCTGTTATATTATTGGGATACCCTTCTGCCCAATTAGTAAACGTTAGGTTCAATCCATTAATCCATCGATATTGACTATCAATATGTTTAGCTCCTATCCATACGTTATCTACAATTTGATTTGTTGTAAATATAAAATTTGAGAGAAAGCTTTGCTCTTCTTCCGAAGTAATCGTAATTAGATTTGAATCATTAGACTGTTTATGACAAGTATTAATAGCATCTGAATAATTTTGAAGTCCACTGCTTTCGAATATTTTAAAACACTTAAGATCTCTATACGCCTGCCATTCATTACATTGTGATTCAACAAACTGTGCGATGGCTAAAATGAAATGAGTTATATACTGAATCATTTATCAAATAGTGTACGTCACCTACAATAACATGTTACTAGAAATAGTAGATTATTCGTTAGTCGTGTTTTTTGCATTTTTAATAACACTTTTTTAAAAATATTTTTATGATTAATTAATGATAGTATTGACAGCTTTTTATTAGAATTTGTTGGGAATGCACATATGTTTTAAGTTCATAGAGCATTATCTCTAAAACGATTTTATTCTGCAGCGTTTTTATCTCAACGTTTTAATTAATAATAATTGAATTTATTAATATAATTTAAGTTTTTAATCAATTATTCAATTATTAATATTTTACGTTTCACCTACAATAACATATTAAAGAAATAGTAGATTATTCATTTGTTGTGTTTTTTTCAAAAAAGTATATTTCATAGACTTTTAAAAAATTTATAATAATTAATAAAAGTATTGTTAGCTTTTCATTAGAATGGGTTGCGAACATAAACTTTAATTGCATTGTTTTTTAGTTATTTTTTCAAATTCTATTCACAATCGACTAGTATTTTCAGATAAATTAATTTAAAAACAAATTGCATAGAACTGACTACTAGACTCAAGGATATTGTGATTACTTAATTGAGAAAATATTTTTCCTAGTAAACTAGTTTTATTTTTCGTGATGTATTTCAGAAAAAAATCCCCACAAACTGACAGATGTTTAATACTTTGAATTCTCTCAACAAATAACCGCTACGAAAACAGTATTGAATGAGCATCGCTAAAATGAGTTTAACACTTTGCACTTTAGCCGTAATTTTCATAATTACCACCAATTCATTGGTCACACGAGTCAATGGTGGGACATTCACACCGGAAGAGCTCTATCCATGCACATTTCAACCGGTGTCGGAAGTTCACTGCAACGGACCTGAAATAACCAACGAAGTACTGAAACATATTGGCCAAGTATTAGGCAATGGCGAAATACGGCTGCTGTCTATTAACGAAACGGACGTAACATCGATACCAAATAACTGGACCCAAGCTATTATCGAAGGGATTTTCATCGAACGAAATCAATATTTGAAGGAAATTCATGCGAACGCTTTCAAGAAATCGCCGGCCATTATGGGATTAATTGTCAGAGACAATCCATTGCTGGCTGATCCGAACGTGATTGTTTTGGCGAAATACTTGGCACCAAGAGATACGGTGATGATCACTGGAAACGCACTTACCGTACGTTCAATTTTATAAGATAAACAAAATTTAATTATAATAGTTTAAAAACTAGGAAATACCAGCAAATGCATTGATGGCTCCGGAGGCAGAAAATAGCCGATTGAGACACATTTACTTCAGTAAAAATAAGATCAAAAAAGTTGGCGCAAACGCTTTCTTAGGTCACTCGAACTTAATGCACGTATCGATCGACGAAAATGGGTTGGAAGTACTCGAAAATGACAGTTTAAGTCTCACGCATTCGCATCAACCGGTGGTTCGCGTATTCCTCGACGACAACAACTTAACCGCGAAAAGTTTCGCTCCGCGAACATTCGGCGAATTGCAGTTCAATCCAATACTGTTGGATCTGGAAAACAATCGGATGTCTGATTTACCGGAATCGGTGTTCCGCCAGTTTTTCAAATTCAGGGGCAGTCAAGTGTTTCTCTACAACAATACTGTTAGCTGTAACTGTTCGATGAAGTGGATGCTCGAGCCCGACATTAATGACAATGTGCTCGGACTTTATTGCGCTAATTTGCAAAAAAGTATCAATGGTCTCACGGAGGAAGAAATTGGTTGCGGTTCATAATTATTTATTTAGATTTTTTAATTATTGTTATTGCGCCACAAATAATAAATATATATTGAAAGTCTAACTTAAATTTTGTTTTATTAAAAGCACTGTTTTCGTTATAGTGTTTATCGGCGTAAGTTATTTTTTTATATTTTCAATAGAAATTCTTTTCGTGGTTTTTTGTCTAAACTTGCATTAAGGCTTTAGAATCTAAACTTGCTTTGAGTCTTAGAATTGAAAATTTTTTGTGGTTGATATCAGCCGAAACAGAGCGATTTAGACTTAATTATCATTTATTGCTGAATTGTAAAATTTTATTTATTTCGAAATATTAAGCACTTTTTGAAGTTGGTTTGTTGTTAAGAGCTTTTTCCTTTTATCGCTAATAGTTTTTCGTGTTATCAGTTTTTTACTAAAAAAACTACTTTTAGTTATTAATGCGATTCACGAGCGTCGTTGAGAAAACAAGCACTTGTTTTTAATTCAGTAATAAGTTATTAGCTCACAAAATAATGTTTTCCACTTTATGATGGACGAAAAATAACTTTTTCTATATTGAAAACAAAATTCAACTCTTTAATCTGATCTAATTAAGTCGCCAGTAATCATGTTTGGTAAGCCAATAATAAGCAAATAATAAATGCCAAAACTAATTGCTTTTTAAACTACAGAGTATGCTATAGTTATTTCAACACTGGTAACATTTGCGCATAGCTTTGACCCCGAAAATGTTGCGCCATGTGTTTTTGAAACGATTTCCACAATACGATGCACAGGTAATCAAGTGACGGACGAGTCAATCAAAACGATAGGCACAAAAATGGGTGCCGGAGAGTTTCGATTGCTAGAGATAATAAACACATTGGTCTCCACAATACCGAACGGAACATTTGAAAAATCGATAATCGAAAATATCTTAATAGCAAACAACTCCCACTTAATCAGTATAGAGACCCACGCGTTCAGGAAATCGGTGGCGCATCGCACCATAAACATCACTAATAACGCTAAATTCGGTGATCAAAAAGTTTTTTCGTTGATCAAGCATTTAGAGCCATCGGACACTATCAATCTAATCGGTGATTATCGGTTGAATGTCTAAGAAACTAATTAATAAAAATATTATATATTAAAGGCAATGCTCTTCGAGAGGTTCCCATTGACGCGTTTCGTGACCTGAACACTACCACACCGTTTCTCGTGAAAAATATATACCTGAGTCACAATCATATCACGAAAATCGGTTCGTACGCGTTTGTCGGTTTACCGCAATTGCGCCGTATAAATGTCGATAATAACAAACTGGTGTCCATATCGAGCTACGCATTCAGCTTCACTCCCACTGTGGACGCGCACGTGTTTATCGCGCTCCAAAAAAATCAGTTAAGCGCAGACTCGTTCACTGTTCACGCGTTTGGTTATCCGACTCACGTCTCGGTTGAACTCGACTTAGAGTCGAATGCATTCACTAGTTTACCGGAAACTTTATTCAAGCAGTTTGTCGACGACGACAGTGGAAACAAACTTTATCTGTATAACAATGATTTTCAATGCGATTGCGGCATGTATTGGATCGTTCGGAACAATCACTTCGACAATATTTTTGGGGTGTATTGCGCTAATAAACAGACGAGTATTTTCAGTCTCACTGAAGATGATTTAACGTGTTATTAAGCAAAATTTATCAAAACCTAATTATTTATTTTCTGTTTTCTAATCAACTTTGTATCATACGAATACTACACGATTGAGTTGCGTGTCTGAATATTTGTGTCATTGCGTGTTAATAGCTTATGGATGCGTTTCATCGTTTTGATCCACCCATAATTGCCATTGTATTTTTAGTAATTGTAATTTGTAGTGTGCGTGAATAAAATTTTTCAACTAATTTATGCATCAAGTAAATTGAGTAATCATAGTTTGTAAACTTAAAATGATAACGATTTTAACCTACAATCACGCAACTCAACTCAAATGCTTTGTAAATGTTCAAAAATTAATTGACAAATTTAGTTTCAAAATTGCAATATACTTTATATTAAATTTTTTTAAAAAAAATAATAATACACATCTCATATTTATGTTTTAAAAATGATAAATCACTTGTAATTACTAACACACATATCATGAACGATAACATTTTTTTGTGCACTAATTGTAAAATCACAGCTTATTTTAATTAGTAATAATATCAAAAAGAATATTTATATACTTTTATAATACTGTTAAAAAGGTATCAAAGATTCAATTGTCTATCGACCCCATCCTTTACCGCCACCGCCGCCATAACCACCTTTTCCGCGACCACCGCCATCACCACCACCGAAACCGCCGCCGCCTTTTCCTCCATAACCACCTCCAAAACCGCCGCCGCCATAGCTTTTTCCTCCACCTCCTCCTCCATATCCACCTTTGCCTCTACCACCTCCATATCCTCCACCACCTCTGCCATATCCACCGCCGCCTCTGCCATATCCACCACCACCTCCTCTCAATTTACCCCCGAATCCTTTGAGTAAAAATAAATTTTGAATAAACTATTATCCGAGTATTTGTTTAGTTTATAAATGTGGAAATAAATAATCTGCTATCATATCTATATACTTATCTATTAATAAAATAACTTAAAATAAAAAATAAATAACTAAAATAATGTACGCATACCTCCTCCACCGCCACCATATCCACCGCCAAACCCGCCCTTTCTAATTCCGCCGCCATATCCACCACCTGATCATAAAAGAATCACAAAATTATAATTGACACGTAACGAATTAAATATTGCCAGCAAATTTCTAACCTCCATAACCACCTCTCTTTCCTCCTCCACCATAACCTCCACCGCCGCCTCCGTAGCCGCCACCACCGCCACCATATCCACCACAATCCCCATCATCAATGCATAGCGCAACAAAAATAATAAGAACACAGATACACAAAATACTAAGCTTATTCATATTTTATGCATATAGTGAAGAAAAAAAGTAAATGGCAGTAATGAATACTTTGAAAGATTGGCGACCAGTGAGTCGCGGACTAGAGTTTATATAACGTCTTTAGTAATTCATTTTTCAAGGCAACGAAACGTTGTGTTTTTTACGGTGACTTATTCTTTAAGCCTCGTTTAGCTTAAAATCCAATTAAAAAAGTTTTGCTCATAAAAATTACATATTAAACAGCTATTTATTTGCGAAACAATAAACGAGATGCACTTGAAAAACTAAGTGGTTTATTTAGTATAAGCTAATGTCGATAAAAGAATGGGAATTAAAGAAATAAAAATTAAAAATGAGGCAAACCTCTCGATTAAGTCTATAATTTTATTATTACCTGTGCGAATAGAATCGAGGAAAGTGATTTATTATGCGAAACAGAAATAAAACAAGATTTAAACAGAAACAAAAAAAATTGAATATGAAAATAATTTTCTCGAGACCCAAAATCAAGCGCTTAAGTGATTCCAGTGTCACGAATTTCATTCTATAGCCTATTATTATTATTATTATTTCTATTTTATGTATAAAAATTTTTACTGTTTTTTAGGTCGCGACTGTATTTTGTATGTTCCACTGATTTAGTCGTTAATTATCTTATTAGTCATAATTTTTTTCCTATTCAACAGTTTCGCGAACATTGGGATTAACATTGACCCGCTATATGACTTCATAGAGTGATTAATTCTACCACAGCTACTCTACAATGTGTTATGCAAATTAACCGGTAATATACCATCGAATTAAGTGCTAGTTGTTTCAAAACTCTTTTGATAAACTTGTTTTTCTGTTTGTTCGTAAGTAATAGGTTTTCATTGTTTTTATTTTGCGCAATGAATGGAAAAAATTAGCATAAACTCATAATCACTTTAGAACACGATAATAGTTTCTTTTTATAAATTCATATTTATATAATTAATTCTATAATTTTTGCATATTATCATTCATTAAATTTCTTATCTGCCATAATATTGTAATTTTTCTTTATTCGGCGAATTTCTAAAATAATCGCATTTTTTATCTTTAATTATAGTCTAGTGATTATAATTTGTTTTTTGGGTGGTGTGATGATTAAAGGAAATTCCGTGTATGCGATGATATGCATATGCATGCAAATTTCCTAGTTATAATGTTTAAAACAAACGAAAGTAAAAAACAAATGAAAATTTTTTGCAAAATGAAAATATATAATTATTTTATTATTTTTGAATTTATGAGTTATATATAAATTTACTAGGAATTATATTCCCATTATGTAATCATTAAATTCGATAAAGAATGTGGGCAGTATTTCGGATTCTGCAAAAGTCAATATTCAAAATGACATTGAATTACTTTTTTGGTGCAACAAAAACCTAAATCAGGGGATTTTTTGCTATTTATAAAGTTATATTTACTTGTCTACAGTGAAAAATTTTCTCAATTTTTGTTTTAATGTTTTTTAGTGATAAAGTGTAAAAATAAACAATTGTAACTCACTTCATCAATAAAAAGGTCGAGCTTGGGAATCATCTAAGGATCAAACAAGAAATATTAAACTTCGATTTAAATGAGAGAAAAAAAACACTTTTATAATTTCAGGCACTTATACTTAACCCAAAAGCTCTAGATCTATTAAAATTAGGTATCGTTAGAGAGCGCCCAAAATATAAGAAAATTGATTCATGAATGTTTGTTTTCGTTATGTTATGCAACAGCATAAACATCCTTACGCTATTAAAATTATTAGGGTTAAGGTCTTGTATTGAGTAATGTTACAAAATATTTATGTTTCCGCATCCATTAACTTTTGCTTTTTACTCAAATGTAACTTATTAAATTAAAAAAACAAGTTTAATGTTTAAAATAATAAATCAAATAATAATTTTTGCAAAAAAGCAGCAACAAAAATAATAATCAGCATAATTTGCGCAAACTTGAACATTGTTATGCGATACGCTTATTTACGCACGAGTTAGTTAATCTCTATTGTACTCCAAAATTTTCGCGTAACTGTAACTAAATGCGTAATTAAGTTAAACATACAATGACTTAGTATTTCCATTTGCCACTAATCTATTATAATTATTTTAAGAAACTTTCTATAAATAACTGATTTTTGTTGATGAGAATATGCGTTTCTTATTTATTGCACAACATTATTTAATAATAAAGTTATGTTACGTAATAGTAGCATTAATAAAAATAATAATAATACTTTTTGTACCTCATATGAATCGTGCTTTTATTACATACAAATTAATGAGAATAGCACTGTTTGATGGTGTCATAATTTATTCCGAAAACTAGGCCGTTAGGAAAGTTTAATTTTTTAAGAAAAGACATTGAAAAAATTTATTAGTTAAAAGAGATTTATTTAATGGATGAATATTGATATTGAGCTCCCCATTCGTTTCCTCATTTTATTAATTATTAATTTTATAGTTAAGAGGCCATCTTTAAATCAAATCAAAGTTTAATTTCACTTAAGACAAGTGCGTACTAACGTACAGAAAGACACTGTTTTAAAGCCGTTAGTTACAAAATTCGCTTCTAATAAACAACCCGGCATTATCTTCATGTGAATTACATGGTTTTTGATTAAAAATGGATATTAGATTAGCAGTTGTTTATCTAAGTTTATTGTATATTTTTCATTGCTATTTTATGCCCTTAAACGAGTCCGCATTGTTCCAGATATTATATATTTCAGGTAAAAATATACCACTTAAAACTAAGGGAATAATTTTTTAATAAACAACTAGAAAATTATCATGCAATGTCTCAAGTTTATTGCATTAGAAAACAATCTTCGTATGGTAGAAATAATTATTACCAAAATAGCAAATGCTAATAGGAAATAAGGTAAAGAGAATGACATTAAACGAATTTTGAATATAAGTCTGGCGTCTCTTATATTTTTTTTGCTGAAGTAAGAAATAAAGTCGAGATACGGATTAAGGATATCTCTGTTAATATCAAGTATTATAGTATTTCATATCTTAGTAGCTTAAGGATCTCTTCAAACTTCTTACATAACCATGTTTTTTGCTTGCTTTCAATTGAAAAGGCTTTATGGCACATGAATTATTAAAAGCCAATTCATGTATTCTCATTAATCACTTCTATTAAAAGAACAGTGAGTAAAATAGATTAGCGTAAATCGGTAAATAATTGATAGAGCAGAAATAGAGCTCATCATTACCCGGTAAAATTAAATCTACGGGTATGATCGCTTTTATAAAAAAAAATTCATGGAATTATCTTGCAAATATTATATTGAATTTATTTAAATTTGGGTTTAAAACAAATACTTACAATGAAAAATTGATTTTTTGTATTCGTCGATTTTCTAATTTTTTTGTAATCTAACTTAATTGTATCCATCTAAATACCATCAGTTTATAAGATCCATTCTTAGCTTTTGGAGAATTTTAAAAAAATTTATCATAAACACACAATGTAGTTGATATTACAATACGATGTTTAGAAAAAAAACTATGTTTCATAAGCGATTATAAATCTATAAATTAGATTATTCCGGTAATAATCGGTATTAAAAGCTAAATTATCGGGAAATAATTTTGATAGCGGCAGTCATTACAGGTCACCACCGGTCTTATAACCGGTAACAAAGAGCTCTACGAATAAATGTAGATTAAATTTACAGATTTCTCGAATCAACCTTTCAGTGAAGTTTACCTTTTTATTTCACTGAATATCTATGTGAATGAAAACACTTGCGTATTATAAAAGCGCGTCATAATTATTGGAATATTATGGAATTTTTTGCAGTAAATGAAATTTATGATAATCATTAAAATTTTCATTAAACGCATTTTGATCGCATACTTTTGCAATTTGATAGTGTATTTCGAAGATTTCTTTTAATATTAAAAAAAAGCGCACAATGAAAGGTAAGATAAATTATCAGTAAAATTCTTCGATATAAGTTTTTATTATTATTTTTAATAAATTGAAGCGTATCTTCAAAACTATCATTAAGTAAGTTTAAAAAATAGTATTTTTGTATTTAAAGAATTTTTTGCTATTCTAACAAAAATTGTATGATCGTTTTTTTTCTAATAATCAATGTTTTTCGTGAGTGCTTTTATTCGTATCAATAAAGTTATCATACCTCTAACTGAGAATCAAATTATAATAAACATATAATAATTTTAATTGAAACTAAATAAAGCAATTTAAAATTAGAAAATTAAAATATAATTTTTCAAAAAATACTAAACTAATTTTATGAAATTAATAAATTCGTTCATTAGTTTTATGGATCACGTGGTCTCTCTTTCTATCGGTGGGTATAGTGAACAGTCAATTGACTGCCGAAGACATCTATCCATGCAGTTATCACCAGAGTTCGGCGATAATCTCATGCATCGGGAATCTAGTGAACGATAGCGTAATGAAAACGATCGGTTCCACCATTAACTCTAAGATATGGAAGGGAACGTTCCGGACCATCGAAATCAAGTTGACATCCGTAACAGTTTTAGCGAAGGACACGTTTCCTGATATAACTTTCGAGAACATACACATCGACACCAACGATAAGCTGACATCAGTGGATCCAAACGCCTTCGCCAAGCAATCTGTGCGCGTGTTGCGTGTCTCTAATAATCCCAAACTGTCAGACGCGCGACTCTTTCAATTGGCCAACAATCTCAATGTCTATCACGAATTGGTTATCGCGAATAACGGCATCACAGTAAAGCATTGTTTAATTATTTTATGTTATGCCTATAGTATAGCAACAATTAAAGTATATATAAGTTACATAATATGGTCTTTAAATATTAAGTTTTATTCAACTTTTTTTGATTAAAGTTGAGCCCAGTATTTAGGCTATTTTATGGGTTATTTAGTGCGATTATTAAATACTAAAATACATAGTACCTTATAATACATTAAAGAATATTACCTTAAGTAATATTTTTACTACTATTTTAATTTGAATTTTTTTAATTAACACATATGACATTCACTATATTTACAATAACCCAACCTAATCTTAATTAAACGTATTCAGGTTCAGGTTTGGGTCATGACCTAAGATACCTTAGAAGAAATCTTCTAATCTTTAGTAATAAAATTTTCTATTCTAATCAATCTAACAAATCATAATTTTCTATTACTATTTTATTCGTATTTTTAGGAAATCGGAGAAAATGCATTAAAACCTACTGATCCAGAATTTTCGGCCACAATAGTACGACTAAACCATAACAAGATCACGTCAATCGGCGCTCAAGCGTTCCACAACTTACCGCTGCTCACACAGATCTATCTTCACGACAACGTATTGACGCAAATCGCGGACAACGCGTTTCACGTGTCGAACGAATTGAGAGAAGTGGTGATCGATTTGCAGAACAATAACTTGTCATCGAAAAGTTTTACCGCAAAAGCGTTTGCAGTGTCACCGAATGCGATGCTATTCCTATACCTGCAACACAATAAATTCACTGACTTTCCCGAAACACTATTCAAGCCATTACTTGACGAAGACATAGAGGTTAATGTAAGGGGCAATCCATTCAAATGCGATTGTGGAATGAAATGGATTGTTGAAAGTCAGCGGAAAATACAAGTGGAAGGGATTTTGTGCTCAAACTTGTCAGAAAAAGACTTGTTTACGTTGGCTGTGGCTGATCTCGGATGTTAAAGAGATAGTACAGTTAACGCTTATATATTTTACTGATATATATTTGTTGTATTACAGTTAGTTACTGTGAAATAAACATATTTAGAATTTAATTTTCACTTTGTATCGCTTTATTTTTTTAAAAATAATTTTGTCATTTCAATAATTTTTATTTGAACAATAAATTTTTTTACTTATGTTAAACATGGGCGACGCATCGAATAAAAATACATAATCTTCAAATTTCATTATTCTTAATGATCCAACAGTTTAAATATTATTAATAAAACTGGATAAATTTCTGGAAACACTAATTGTTATTCAATGTTTTCATTGTATATAAGAGACAATCTTTATGAGTAGCAAAACTCAAAGTGACTGGTCTATCTTTGAATAAGGCAGCCCATTTATCAGCTCACTTTGTTATGGGTAGTGATGATGAGGCTTGGGTTCCAGAGGCTCCGGCTGGAACCTGAGCCTAAGCCTGAGCCTCCCTATAAGAACCTGAACCTCGAGCCTCGAGCCTCCCCTTATATATTGCACCACAGAAGAGTATTAAAAAATGTTTACGACAATATCAGATGACATTTTACTTTACGTTTTTTAGTTTATTGTTGTATATTTGATTATCAATGTAATTATTATTTCGCAAATAATTATAAAAATTCAAGGTTTACGAAAATGAGTGATATTAAATTGTAAAATATTCGTTAGAAATGTTATTATTGTTAATTTTGAAAGTAATATCATCTCTCCATAGGCTTCAGGTTCTCGTAAGCAGAACCTGAGCCTCGAAGCTCATGTTCGGGCTTCAAAAAGTAAGAACCTTGAACCCCAGCCTCTTCCAAAATTAAGAACCTAAGCCCAGAGCCCGGCTCAGAGCCTGAGGTTCAGGCTCAGGTTCAGGTTCCAGAGGCTCTCAGGCTCTAAACCATCATCACTAGTTATGGGTGGTGTGATAGATTACAGAATGGTTAGCTCATTCAAATACGTTCCTGATTTATTAATAACTATAGAGTTAATTTAGAAAATTTGATGAATTTTTTAATTAAAGAAATGCTAAGTTTTAGTACAAAATAGTTTAATTGAAACTTATTTGCTATAAAAATGAATATTTTTAATAAAGTGTTCTATTAGTATAATGATTTTAATTAAATATTAAAAGTCTTTCATGAATTTACTGTATTTGGATTATGATAAATCAACGTAAAAACTTATTTTTAATTGGTATGATAGAAAACCAGTTTACATATCTCATACTAATTGGTGGTTTAAAATAGATTAGTAAACGGGCCCCCGATTTGTCGGGCCCCCGCGGGCCCCCGACATTTTCCTCGGGCCGGGCCGGGTTCGGGCCTA
>JAQIXJ010003618.1:0-12369 GCA_034700185.1 Phthiracarus laevigatus | reverse complement strand
ATCGGTCAAAAAAGCATTAAAAAATTTTTTTCCCCCATAGAGATGTCACTTTTCATTTTTTAGGTAGGGGGGTCAACTTTTTGAGAATTCTTGGGGGAGGGGTAACCCCCTCCAGCCCCCTCTGGGACACCCTGATTATCAGAGACAAACGTCTAAATTTCAATTAATGTAGAAAAATGTACGATTGCTATTATATTTACAAAACATTGAACACGCCATTCGATTTAATGCAATATTTATTATCAAGACGATCATTTAATGAGGATCGTGTTACCTAAACTTCCGTGAGATAGTTTGCATAGATCACTCTCAAAAAATAATTATTACATTAATGCGCATTAAATTATTATTAGCAACGCAATACTTCAGTAATAGCTATGCTATATTAGTACATTTACGCTTACAACAACTGGGGCGTAAGACCAAATTAAATGTGATTAAATAGAAGGATAGTTTACTAGTTAACATCTGTGAAATATTTGTTTGATTTAGAAAAAGCTTTTTTATTAACAAAAATTAGTATCGAAAACTATCAACCCATTCAAAAGGTATACACCACTGTTTATCGTTCTTAAAATGGATAAAAAGTTTGGCGATAATTTTTCGGATAATGATCTAAATGGTAATGAAGTCCAGAAGGTTGTCAATTCAGAGTTATGTGGCATTTGTATTACTGCCAACCAATTTAAGCTAAAAGTTTTCAAACCGAAATTATGTAATCGTGATAAGGCTTTACGGACTGCTAATGATTTGATCGACACATTGGACGTGCGTCAACTTTCATCGGTTATGGACGAATTTAATTCGTATTTGATTGACGGTTAGATCAAAATTATTCTAATTAATAACTCGCAATTTAATTTCAATTTAACTTTGCTATAAGATCACTATTTGGTAAAGAAAGCGGCGTTCAGGGATGAAATGTTTCCCCGTTTGCAATCGTACTTATGCTGCAAAGATGAACAAAAAAGGTTTTACGCGATATGCTTACTGTTGAAAATACTTTTCGATGAAAGTCAAGCGAAAAAGTCAAAACTGGCTAAAGTGGCGGTGAAAGCATGTTTAGTCACCACATTAATGAAGATATTAACGCAACGCAATACCGAATTGGCGACACAGAAAGCAATTTATGGTTTATTGTCGTTATTATTTTTCGTTATCGCTTACAACAGGAAAGAGAAACGAATCAAAAATTTGATATTAAATGATAGCGAAACTATTATATTATCTGTGATGAGGTAAAGTTAAATTTCATTAGGCTTACATCATACAAACGTAGGCTTACATTATTCTCTTTTTTATAAACAATAATTATAATTAACAAAGCTTATGATGATTTATTTAATCACAAGATTATGCACACCAACACTTTATTTATTTTTTACTCCTATATTCATATAGTTGTCACGTTTTATACAGCTTATGTATAAAAGTGATAGAGTAAATAAAAAATATCAGGTATTACCTAATTATAAATGTTTGGATGACGCCAGTCATTGTAGTAATGTTAACATTTTAGATGCTAATCATTGAATAATATAGCTTAGATTTTAGCGCATATAGCTTAAAGTAAGTTATTTTCGTGGTTTTTGCAAGTTTCAGATTCTTTGTTATGTTTTTTAACTTGAGGCCCGAACCCGACGAAGCCAAACAGAAAACGACCGGTCCGTTTCATAATCTAGTATGAACGCAAAAAAAAATTATTCAAAAACCAGTTAACTATGTTTAAATTAAGAAATTAAAGCATATGATAAAATTTGAATGTTTTTACAAAATCAGAGCGCAAAATGAAATTAATTACATTTCTATCAACTCTATTTGGTTGTTGCAATACATCCCACTTTGGTCTAAAAATTTTGAAATGCTTGAACCATTGCTGACAACCCTGAAAGCATTAATTGATCATAAAATCAATAAAGTGGTAATAGAGAGCTGTAACACTCTAATGGTGTTCGCACGCAATTCCGATAAATCACGATTAGCTATCGTTAAGGATAAAAATTTATGCAAAAAATTGGTGGAATTTTTGGAGATGCGCGTCAATTGTTCAACACATCCACAAGAAGACATAATCACGCCTATAGTGTCCATTCTGGCGGTAATACTACCCAATCATAATGCGTATAGAAAAGCATTTGTTCAAAATGGTTTGTTGAATGGCGTGAAAAATTTACTAAATTGTTGCCATTGTTACAAAAGATACGGATGCGATATAATTAAGTGGCTGTGTATGACACCGCTATGCGACCGATTAAATAAGCCAATCGACATCATTGATCGGATTTTGGATTCCAATGTTCTGTCACTATTGAATCAGATTATCGAACAAGATTTAGATATGGCTGTGAAGTATAGCGCCATTTACGCTATTTTTATGTTAACCTACAACGCTAGTTATGACCAGATGGTCGCGTTTTCAGAACAGGGTTTGCATAAATTATACGATTTTATAAATCTATTGATATATTAAAAAAATTTGTTTCCATTACAAGGAACTTTAAAGTCGTTATGCACACAATTGCCCTCTAATGACAATAAGTTAGTGCATAACGTATTGGTAATTATCACTAACATTTTAGTGTGCGATTTCATGGAACAGTTAAAGAATCAACGATTCCCTTATCCGGTGGAAACGTTGAGCACATTCGCAGAAATAATAAAAGCAAATGACGGAATAAATTTGTTAACTTTTATTACAAAACGGGAGGACATCGACGATGTTAAAGAAATCGGTAAAAATAAGGTGATTGCGCAGGATTTGCTGGCATACGGATTGGGAGTTGAATTACGCGCTCCCAGACGTATACCAACCGCAGTGATGATGGACTACGAGTATAGCCATAAAGATTGTATTCTTTGTTACAAAACAACTGCAGATACATATTTATTTCAATGCCAACATAATGTGCTCTGTAAACCATGCGCAAGTAAATTATTGTATAAGATATTGATTTTCGAGAAACCAAATGCGTGTCCGGTTAAAGACTGCAACAAAGAGGCAAAATTGAGTGCAGCTCCGTTCGGTGTTATTCGAACTAAAATGCATTATATTGTAAGTGAATTGAGATAAATGAAATTTCAGACATTCATAACGAATCCAAGTATACATTAATTCTATAGCTTATAATCATAGATTTTGTGGGAGAGATATGTTTACGCAACTGACAGCGTTGAGTGTACATTGTTTTATAATTGAAATATACAGAGTGAAGCAGAGTTGCACAAAGCATTTGCGTCGCAAATTGCGTGAGAAAATTGCGGCGCAATTTACTATTTGTGAGTAAATTGCGAAAAATACTACTTATTGCCATCTAGAAAACATTTAAAATAAGCGCTAGATTTTTCTAAAAAGTTGATCAAAAATTTTTATTTTCCTGATTAATACTGATTTTTAAACGCTTCTCTTTTTTCCACCTTGAATATACCATGTTTTTTGTTCTGAATTTTTCGCCTCTATCAATGACATTATTAATAATAAAATTTTTCTAATTTTATCGAAATAGTATTTTTCAAAAATTGCGCAAATTGCGTACGCAATTTTCGAAATTTGCTTAGCCTTTTAGTTAATTGCGCAGTATGTGCAACCCTGGAGTGAAGTGTACTATGATATTTAAAGTGCTCACACAGTCGCGGAGTCTTTTCGCAGTTTATCGCTAAAACATATCTCGTCGACAAAATCTAAGCTTTTAATAGTTTATTGAGATCCATATTTACTTTAGTTCATATCAAAGCTATATATTGTTAAACAGTTTATGTTCGCTACTAAAAAAACAGTAGTTTTTTCATCCATAATCTTTATCATACACGACGTGATCGAGGAGTAAATACTAAACTGAACGATCTGTACGTTTCGCATTCAGTGTAATAAAGTATTTTGACTTCGATACTTTTTAGCTCACTTTTTTTTAAAAAAAGACGAGCTTATGCTTTTGACACTGTCCGCTCGTCCGTGTGTCCGCACTAGCTCGACCAATGAATTTAGCACGTGTTTTAAATAAGTTTATTTTGACTTGATTGGAAACTGTAGAATAAATTTATTACAGCATTCTTTATTAAACTTACTGTATTAGCTTATATGAAACTATGATAAAAGTGAGCTCTCTATGGATGTGTCGTACTTGTTTTTTATTCATTTTACACTATGTACAGATCGTTCAGTATAGTATTTACTGCTCGATCACATCGTTTATGATCATTATACTGAAAAATGAGCTTATATATTTGGTGCGCTAATTTGTTCAGTTGATGTGTTTATCAAAACGTGTCTTATAAAAATTGATCAAATCTTTAATCAAAACTTCTATAATAAAACTCAGAAATAACTCACATGAATCACTCTTTACTTTTTTTGTTACAGAACAGAGATTTAGAGAAAGAAGTGGAAGGAGAATTCGTTAATGAATGCGCTCCAATCAGAAAAGTAAAATTGACAATATGTTCGGTCCATTAAAACTTTAAGCATGAGTCAATGTATTAACGACTTTTGGAAAAAATGCTGATTTTAAGATTAAAATGTTACATTTATTGCTCAATTCTCTATAATAATCCAAAAAATTAAGAAGCAAAATATAATAATTTTTGATATAGCTTTTTAATAAATATAATAAAATTTACATTTTCTAAGATTTAAGATTTACAGTATACTATATTTAAAATATTTTTATCAAAAGATTATGGGAGGCTATTTTATAACACGGACCCAATGCAAAATCAATTCTAATCCAAGCAAACGTAAATTTAACGTGAATTTTTATGCGTGACTTTAAATATACTTCTAGTTTAAATATCTCGTGACAACAATGGTTCCATGATATCATAAAACCCACTAAAGATTCATATATATCTCCCAACTTTCTTTTGCACAATTAGTAAACATGTTTTTATAATTTCAATATTAATTAAAGTATTCGAATTCGTTTAATCGAAATTCAATGCTGCAAAGCATAGCATAAAATCAAATAAATATCAGTCTCGTACTTATCTGTACCGTTTGTGCGATAAAATTTAATGTAGCATTAAATGAATTTAACCTAAAACTAATTAAACAATTTACTTACTTGGAAATATTACCGTTGGCAAACATTATGAGTTTTAAATTTAAGACAGCACTTCTGTTGATTTACTGTCAACCTTTCAAAGTGTACAGATTAAACACGATGTTTTTTTTTGCATTAGAAGATTAACTATTTTTTCAAGTATTTACCTTTAACAAAACTTTTTTATTTAGTTCAAACACAATTCTTGATAACGCAAATTATAATTGTTAATATTAATAGAAATTAAATATTGTGTTACTCCAAAATTGTAGACATTTTCAGTGCACTTATTTATAACAATATACTCAGTCGTCAGGGGTTTTCGATTACTTTTATAGTAATTATTATTAATGGTTAATATTTCGAAATTTAGTTGCGACGTAGAGTTTATATAACAAACCATAGGAATAATAAGACAAACTGCGTAATGACTCACTGTATTCGTATTTAATCAAATAAAACTTTTTTTACTGAAATTAAAAACATTTGCATAAACAAAACAAATTGATTCAGTTCGAGAGCATAGTAACACAAGATTTTTCCATGAAAACTGACGATGATATACTACAACGAAACTATTTGTTTTTGTAGTCAAAGTTTTTTGTCATATTTTTTTAATATCAATTAGAAAATTTATTAGAGGAATGGTGTGCAAAAATATACCGTATATACGATTCTTGCAATTAATACGGCTGTATATGACACCGCTATGCGCCCGACTAAATAAGCCAATCGAACTAATTGATCGCGTTTTGGATTTCAATTTTATTTCACTGTAGAATCACTAACAAATAACTAACTGCTAATAAAGCTTATAAAAAATAATTAAATCGAATGTAGTTAGTAGTATCTATGGAATTCGTTAGTTAACTATTACGCGACTGTTGGTTACAGTATCTGAAATCGCTTTTGTTTAGAGTTGAAAAAGCTTCATGTCTTAACTTTAAATAGATTTAAAATAAGGTTTGGTTTGCGAAATTTGCACACTTAGTGTGAAACAAAGATTTTCACTAATTTAAAATCGGACGTTAAATTGACCACGGCTTTAAAAATTCTTCATTCCAAACCTTAAATAAAAAATATCTACATTTCTAGACAAACTCCTCTCCTCTCTCTCTCTCTCTCTCGACTTTTATTTTAAAAAGTGTGCTAAAAACTTAGGGTGATTTTGAAATTGTTTTAAATTTTATACTAAATTCATCAAAACTATTTTCAAACTTATGAATAGGGATGGAGACTTTATTGTAAATTCTCGTTTTTTCCTTCGATCACATAATCGGGAGATTAATATATTAACTTCTCTTAAATATATCAATTTAATTAAAAATGGTAATTGTTTTCATGGTTTTGGAAAAAGTCCCGGATTTATACATATTGATGAGAGAAAGCTCATTTTTCCGAAGCTTGAGCTTAACATGCTGAGCTTAAGCTCAATACTTGAAAAGATTGAGCTGATCTTCAAAAATAAAATGTACTTCTGAGGTTGAGCTTTCTTAAATGTGAATGGACATGAGCTTGGCTGTGAGCTTAAATGTTACAAAAATTTTTTAAAAATAACTATCTTATAGTGAAATCTAACTTACTTTAACTCAAAAAATTGCAAATTAAGCTTAAGTTTTTTATAGATTTTCAAAAACAAAAATATTTAATTTATGTATGTTATACTAAATACGGAATTTGAAACATTTTATGGTATTGTTTGTGTTTATTAATTAATAACACAAGCTCAAGAAGCTCGTTGGGTAAAATTTGAGCTTGAGTTTACAAATCTCAGCTCAAAAATTGTTGAGCTTTAAGCATACGTATAACATAAAATCTTTTATTTGAGCTTGTGCTGGCTTCATTTCATCATTATTTATACATTATTTCAAAAAAGTACTCTTATTTGCTATATTTAACAAGTTTATAAATATAAAAAAAGCTTTCTTTTAGTATTACTATAATAATATAAAAAAGAAAATAAAATAAATTGTTAATTGTTAAAATTCTGAAAAAATAGTTTCAAAAATATAATTTTCTTATATTAAACGCTTACTTCAAAAACTTATAAAGGAAAATAGGCAACTCTTTTTGAAAAAAAATTTATAATTGTTTCAACTCTTTTTTGTAAGTTATATATTTCAGAACTATTGAAGGGATACGGCACACATATTTTGCTGATAACTTGTCAATATAATTATGATTACCTTCGAAATTTTAATTTCGATATTGTTTTCGTGTATTTTAAGCTTAGTACCAGATATGTTGAGCTTTATGCTTCACTTTTCTGTTTCTTTTGACAGTAGCGTCTAAAACTTAACTAAAATTTATTAATAGGACCATTTAAATAAACTATTTAAACATATAAAACTGTGAGACAGTATGCATTCCAAAATAAAATTATTTTAGTTTACTTGAATGTTAAATTGTATTAATGTCTGTTACAAGTTTTGAATAAAGTTCTAGTAGATTCTGCTTTATCCATCAAAAACTACTTGTAATATCTACAAGTTGTAAAATATGTCTCTTGAATAATTTCCGGAAATTATTTTTGAAGTTATTATAAATAACTAAAGTTATATATTCCGCATGATTTCCACGATGGCAACACATTTGGTTACCAGATATAGCACAAGTTTCTAGTAATTAAAGTTTGATCGGATTTAAAATCGGAATTAAATTAAAATAATAAAGCCTAACATTACGCTTGCACACCAGTTTAAAATTTCGATGAACGCGAAAAAAATTAATAAAGTAAGTTATCAAGACATTTCCCTCTCACTAACCGCTTAAATTAACGTCAGGGCACATTCGCGGTCAAACAGATAAGTTCATCTGCTTTTTTATAAGTATCTTAATTCCCTATTTATAGATAGGCGCTCGTAAAATTTAGCATATACTGGTCGTAAAATATTTCAGCACATTTGAAATTTTTACTGTTGACTCATGACTACTAATAGAAATAGGATAGAAAATTTTATCATTTAATAATAATGATAATCAAAAAACGAAAAAAAATTGTTGCAAACATAAAAATTAAACTTGTGAACCACAACTACCAAAAAAAAACGAAAAGCAAAAGAAAAAACAAATAAAAGATGATTTTTAATGCAAATTCCCGGTAATCAAGAAAAATAATTAATTATTATCGCAATCAACGTTTTCGTGATGACTTAATTTTGATAAACATTTTTCGTTTCGTGGTTGCATTATATTTTTATTTCTGTCAAACCAGTATGACAACCCTATAGGAGCTGTAAATTAATTTTCGTTTTAGCGGAGTTAATATACTTTTTTTACTTCTCTCTTGCTCTCCTGGAGATAAAAAAGCATAAAAAAAAGTTTATCGCTGGTGGAAAAAAGCATCTCATTATTTCCTCTTTCAATAATCCAGTTTTAGTAACATATGGAGAAAGAGTTACGCCAGAAGGTCTTACAGTAACACCAAAAATCAGTATAAAGAAGAAAAACCGGGCATACAAAAAACATATGACCGGAGTTTAACCCCATTTCAAGTATCGCTTTCCGCGAACTTTTTATTTTATATATATAGATATATCTTTCTATGTTTGAAGTTCAAGTTTATGGTGCAGTTCTTCTTTTTAAAAACGGGCATAGATTTCCGCATCGCTGACAATATATATAAACAGTGGCAAAATAGTCTTTTCTCTTGTGATTACAGACCAATAGCTAGAAAATATTTAATTTAGGGTATGCAACGTGCAAAATAATTGTCTGTGTTAAAAAAATCGTTTTCAAGTTAACATTTATAAGTCTGATAATAATGATGATCTCTCAAAGTTTGCTATGCATCTCAGCATTAGTATTAGCAGTCAGTTTGACTGACGCAAGAAAATTGTCTCAACAGGCAATATTGCATAGAGATGTGCCCGAAGCTCGTTTCACCGAAGAAGCCAAACTCAATAACATACCAGATGAGCGGTACGGTATGAAACGTGATTATAATTGTGAGTATGAGTTTGTGTGCCAAAATTTTTGATATGAATTTTGTTATTTTTGTTTAATTTTTGTAACTTAGTAATTATGAATGCGTTATAGTGTTCATGTGTTAAATTATGACAAAAAAAGATTGTTTAAGACATATTTAATTCGAGGATACGAAACAAATAAATGACTTTAAGCAGAATTTTTTTGCCACAATTAGTTTTAAGGCAGAGAAAAAACTTGATATAATTAGAAATCCTTCAGAAGTTTCAATTCAATAAAATCAATAGCAAGTTTGAATTTAAAACATTTTAAAACTTAAATTAGTGTTGCAACTAACTTGTCTAATAAAACTTTTGACGAACTTTTAAAAAGTTAATTCGAAAATGTTTTACGCTTACAAACTAAAACCCAAATATTTTTAGCATACAAGAAACAAATTTCTAAATTATAAACTAATTTATTTTCAATATTTTTTGGCATTTGCAAATGATAGCGTTCGGCAGAAAAATCAAGTCGGACGAACCGATCGGTAACCAAAGAGTGAACTCGAATGGTATTGTGGGTGTTATAAGCAAAACTAGTTGCAATAATAACACGTCTACTGAAGATGCAGTTATTGGCAATAAAAAGTGATAATAAAACTTTTAACGCTCGCACACACAACAACATTTAAATACGCGTGATTTATATTTATTTAATCTCAAATTTATTTATTACCATATATTTATAAATCTACACATAAAATATATTTATTTATTATTTAATTAACCTTATGATTTATTATTATTTAAACAAAAAAATAATCATAAACAAATAAGCAATTCGAAATAAAAACTGTTTGTTATTTTATTAATCCAAGTCAATTTATGTAAAAGAGTTTTTTTTGCTGTAATGACATGGCGAATTAAGTGCGGAAAAATTTATGTACATTTTTTTAGTAAAGGCATTTATTTTAAAATAAAATGAAAAACTGTGCCGCGGTTAAAGAAGTTAATTTTATTTTAAAGCTGAAACATTGTTTTTTGATGACTTAACAAAAAAAATTCTAACGCTTAATCTTTTATTTATAATAAAAAAGTTGGCGATTTATTTGTAATAACCGTATCCACCGTATCCACCGTAACCTCTATAACCTCCGAGTCCGTAACCGAGACCATAGCCGCCATAACCGCCATAACCGCCATAACCACCATATCCGCCATATCCTCCATAAACTGGAACAGCTGGAACTGGTACTGGAACGGAAACTGGAACGGAAACCGGAACTGGAACAGCTCTTATAGCTCTATAACCGCCATAGTAGCCACGATAACCACCATATCCTCCATAGCCGCCACCATATCCTCCTAAGCCACCATATCCACCATAGCCCAAACCAATGCCGCCATAGAGACTTAGTCCACCGCAATATACTACGGCCACTAAACTTGCGAATAAGACAAAGACCAACTGCAAAAGTAAAGATTTTAGCGAATTAATTATGAAAATTCTATAACAGTTTGTTGTAAACTTACTAGTGATTTCATTTTTCTAGTAAAGAAGACTATATTGATAATCAAAATAAAGTGAAAGAAATTTGATTTATTTTACTAAGACGAAAAAAGCGAAAGTTAAATATCAATTGAGAACTCTATCAGTATTTATACTAAAAAAGTTTGCCTCATTGTAAGCAATTTGGTAGCCTTTGATAGATATGATCTAGACCTTGGCGCTATTTTTTAAATTTTACCATTTAGTACCAATGAAAATGTGTTATCAGTTGAAAAATATATCCATTAAGACGTGTTTTTCTCGATTAATTATTCTAGAGCCGAAAAAAGTTATGTCTTTTGAATATTGCATTAATTAAATTTTTTTTATGAAGAAAAGAAAGTTTACTGTCGCAGTTGTAAAATTTATTTTGGAAAATTTTTTTAAGATATTTCCCACTAGAATATAATAAATCACCTCATTTTTACTATATTACTCGCATATTTTTGTCTTAAAATAAATGTACTTCCAAGGCAAATAAAAACTTACGATTTAATTTTGTTATGCAAATATCTTTAATACGAACTAAAAGAATTTTTCAAAAAATATTGACTACTTTTTTATTGCATGCTTTTTATATTTTTATTTTGTCAAAAAATTGTGTTTTATGGAATAAAATTAGTTTAGAATTTATAGAAGTACTGATTAAAATGATTTCATTAACAAATTAAAATAATAACACGATTATTATTCACCGATAGTAACGATCAATTACGCTCAAAATGTTTACATGTGTCGAAATATGTCGAAAAGTTTTTGGAGGTCAGGATTAACCCACCAGCTATAATGATACAATAAAAAAATCGTAAACTTTAAAATCAAGTTTTTTTTTATTTCTATACGTTCAGCGAAAAAATTTTTATTGTAAATTTATCAATATAAACAAACATTACTACTGAAATTTTTATATAAAACCGATAATTAAAAGTAGACATTGAATACTAATAGCTGATAAGGCGACGCTATTAATTAATTGAAGGCTTTTATATCCTGAAATTAAAAACTTGAGAGTAGGTTTTAAATAATTAATTTGGAATCGGTATTGATATCGGGTATGAATATTAAACATCAGTATTGATTAAATATTAATCTGTAGTAAAAACCACTTATTCGCTTGAAGGCAGAAATATTTGAGTCGACTTAAGGGATGTTTTCTGGTTTTAATCGAATTTAAATGAACAAATTACGATAATTTAAAAATCTCACTCTTCATAAAAAAACTTTCAGACTAAGGCTTAATTCAAGGTAAGATAGCTTAAAATAATACAAATGGACAAATGCGCGATAATTGATCACATTAATCGTCCGATCGTCAGTAATTCATAAATTATTCATTCATTTCAAAGATGTTTCCTGGGCATATGATATCTGTTAATTTATTAACTGTGGGATTAGTATTGAAATGCATATAAATTGATTCATTTGCGTGAAATCTTGTTTTTCTTGAAACAGTTTAATTCAAGCCAAAATTATAGCACTTTTCTAGACAGATTTTTTATTGTTGGAATTAAGTTTCCATGAGTTAATTTTTTTCTAAATTTAGTATTTAAATAAATTATTCAATTAAGATAGGTTACGCAATTAAGTGCTTACGAATAGGAAATATTGGGAAATTTTTTATCATAATATTAAATATATTATGTATTCATATGCACTATAAATTACTAAATTGGGTTTACTGCATTATGCCGGCAGATATTGATGTCGCTTTTTTTATAAAAACCGTTAACTTATTATGCAGTTAATTTAAAACATATTTGATTAAAAAACATATTGGATTATTATTATTCTATTGAATATAAAACAAGAATGAACATTAGTAATGCGCTCACTTTGACTTTAAATCTATTGTTGGTTTACATTATTGATTTATATT
>JAQIXJ010003617.1:0-12370 GCA_034700185.1 Phthiracarus laevigatus | reverse complement strand
GGCAACAACATCCATATATCTTGCGACCGTTGCAATATGTCGACCCATGTCCACCCTTAATTTTTTTATCTTTTTTTTCTTTTATTTTTAAACAATTTTTGGTGATAGTTTTTGGTTTTTTTATTTGTATTTTTTTCTATTTTTTGTATTTTTTTGAATAAAACTATTTTATTTTATTTTTGTTTTCAAAGATTATGTATAATCTCTGAAACTAAAGGGTTCTATATAACCCGTTAGTTTCAGAGATTATACGTTTATAACTACTTATATCTTACTAAAATTTATATTTTAAATGTCAATAAATTAACATCAAAATGATAATTTAACTTTCCATATAAAATAAGAATTAGATTAATAAACGGTTATACGACAAAATTATAAATGTTAATTGTAATAATGTTCCTAAGTTTCATTGTATATCTTAAAAAATGAAGCAAACACAATCTTTACTTTTCAATGCCAAAATTGTTGAGTGTAATATTAAGCAAAATCTAAAAAATTTGTTTACCTTATGCAACATTGGTATTTTAATTAAAACATATATCTGTGACGTTTTATAATAAACAATATTTTTGTCAACATAAGTCAAAGATAAGAGAATTATGAAGTTTCGAGATATTTTTTATTATCATTCAAACAAAATGTCTTGCAATACGTATATTGTTAACAAATTCAAGATTTTTAGTGAATTTTCTCGTCAAATAGTTAACGATATTAAATTATTTTATTTAAATAAAAATTATTTAATTTTTGTAACCAATGATCAAACCGTATTTCATTGCGACTTATATGATAAAAAACTAATAAAATTTGACACATTTAATGAAAATAAAATCATTAAAGTTGATTGCAGTTCGGGTTTATTTGCGCATTATTTAGCTCTCACTGACAACGGATGTGCATATAGTTGTGGGAATAATAGTTGTGGTCAGTTGGGTAATGATGAAGACAGTTGTCGCGAACAACCAAAACTTATTACAAGTTTAAATAACGAGATCATTGTTGACGTGTGCTGTGGTTATAATCATTCACTTTTGTTATCAAATAAGGGTTATGTTTACGCGTTTGGATCTAATAAGTATGGACAGTGTGGTAGTTATAACACAGAAAATCAGTTTATACCGATTAGGATTGAAATATCGAAAGTTGTATCCATTTCGAGTGGTTGTTACCACTCTGTGGCGCTCACAGAAAATGGCGATGTTTATGGTTGGGGAAAGAATAGCAGTGGACAGTTAGGTATCGGAAGTGTTTGGAAAAAAATGATTCCCATTCGTGTAATTAATCGATATCTTGTGCCAATAAAATTAGATGTACCTAAAGCTAAACAAATAGGTTGCGGACCAAGTCATACCGTAATACTCACAACAGAAGGTGATGTATACTTTTGTGGTAATTATAATCTATTTATGCCTCATTTGCCACTAACAAAAATAAACTCGTCCGAAAAATTTGTTAAAATCGCAGCTTCGAAACAAACTCGGTTATGTGTTGCGCTATCAACCGATAATATATGCTATATTTTCGGTAATTACGGTAAATTCCCGAATAATACAATCGTTCAAAAATCTCTACAACAAACTCAGTTCACAGTAATCGAGGAAACGTTTGCGTTTTACGAACAAATTACTTACAAAACTGTTGACATTACTCCGACTAAATATAAAAATAATTTCATTGAAATTAGTTCGATAGGTTCGGGCGGTTTTTCAACCGTTTTTAAGTGTGAACAGAAAATCGATAAAAAATTGTTTGCCATAAAGAAAGTTTCGTTTAAGAGTATCGATGAGAATTCAGTGACAAAAGAATTAAAGTTTTTATCCCAACTTAACAGTAGTTTTGTGGTCAAATATTTCGATTCTTGGATTGAACCGAATTATTATATCGGTTCGTTTAATTGCGATGAACCAGATTCTAATGTTAGTTCTGGTAATTTGTTATATTATCCAAATTCACCACATTTATTACATATTCAAATGGAATTATGCGAACTTACATTAAGGGATGCAATCAAAACTATCGATGAACAGTGTGTTAAAATAAATGGCAATATATTATCATTAATTGGTTATTATGTTTGTTCCGAATTATTCTATGAGATATTAGAATGTGTACAATATTTACATTCACATAGTCCTAAAATAATTCATAGAGACTTAAAACCAGAAAATATATTATTAACGAATTTTATTAATAATAGATTTGTTAAATTATCTGATTTTGGTTTATCGACATTTCATGAATTTGATAATCAGTCTCATAGTAAATATACAGGAACTAAAAGTTATCGCGCATTTGAAGTGAACACTTCCAACAAATACACCACAAAAGCAGATATTTATAGTTTAGGCATTATTTTGCAGGAATTGTTTTGCATCAAAAGCACGTATGTTTGTATTCAAGCTTTTAAATAACTATAGCTATTTATTTTAGTTTAAATTTGATTAATTATATATTTATTTAAAACTAATTTTAAAATTACTTATAACTAATGTTATATTTCATAATAAATTAATTTATTCCATTTCACATTTGATGTCATTTGTTTTTCTATATTAATTCTTATCATTTTGATTATTTTTATTAAATAAACTGATTATAGTTTATATTTTTTAGTGGTAACAGTCATTTACCCGAATTAGAGACAAAATTAAATTATTTGGAAGAATTAGCTGAAAAATTATTATCATTTTTGCCTTCAAAGAGACCGAATTGTGGCCAAATAATGTCTGAATTACACTTATGGCGTTTAAGTAGTGATCTGATTTCATCCGATAAACAATTCAAACAAATAATATCAAGATTACAGACATCGCATTTACTTAACGAAAACTTTATTGAATTTTTTATTCAAAACAAATGTAATTAAAAATATAATTAATATCAAAACTTCAGTATTTATACAAAGTTTTAGCTAATTTTTGGTAATTTTACGAAATATTGATAAATGCTTTCCTATAATATTTGTGTAAATTTTCGTTGAATTCTGATAATAAACTCCAAATCCCGTATTACTTCTGATGTTTTTGTTTATCCAAAATTTGTTAGAAAGTTGGTAGCGTATGCGTTGCTTATTATACCACTGTGTTCAATTTTCATAGATTTTAAGTTGGTGTCATCTTTTAAGGAAATTATAATATATCTTAAATCTTTCTGTAGAACATGTTTATTATTCTCTGAAAAGTAATAAACAGTATAAAGAAAATTTGGTATAAGTTATCTTTAATTTCTTTCAATTTTACTCACATTTATCTTAAATTAATTAATCGATATTTTTAAATATTTTAAACATTGTTCAATTAAAGTGTGGTATTCAACAATTAAAGATTATATAACGAGTATATGGGCGATTAAAATCGTTGTAAGGGTTATTTTTTAATTTTTTTAATTTTTTAAAAGCTTTATTTTAAAAGATTAAAAAAATAAACTAAACTAAACATTACATTAGGCAATAAGTTTAGCTTATCCAAATAAATCAATAAATAAATCCTTTTTTTATAAAAAACATATGTAAGGATTTCGAAAATTGTTAATTAACATTTCATTTATTCAAACAATTGATTCGAAAAATGAAGCAATTATTATTAAAAGTTGCATAAATTAAATTAAATGTTAAATTTAGCGAAAAGGGAAGATTTATGTTTTAATTCGTTTTTTTTGAATAAAACAACACTAATATATATTTATAATACTCATTTTAATCAACAATTAATATCCCAATTTGGGGTTAATATACTTTGTTCTCGGATTGTTAAAAGACACGTGAAAGTAAAATATACTTATTAGAACTTAAAACAGTTACAGTGAAAATTAAAATTGCATACATTAAAAAACATATACTAAAAACATAAATTAAACGCCAAGATTTTGAATATCAGAAACAGTAAAAATCTAATCTAACCTAATATAACCCAACCCAACCCAACCCTAACCTAACCAAATAACCTAACAACCTAAACTAATCTAACCTAAACGATAAAAAGTATTGTTATTATCGCTTGACGCGTGCATTTGGTTTAACTGTACTTTTTAAACTTTATAAACTAAAGGTTTTTCGCGTGCATTTTACAACAATTCGAGAACAAAGTATATAATATCCCAATTTATGTTATAAAGTAAAGTAAAAATCTAGTTCTAACTTATTTATAATTGTTGGTATATATTTATTTTAAATGTGAGGAATATTTCAATTTTTAGCTCACTTTGACAAAATCAGCTATAGTATTTGACAAGTCTGTATGTGTGTCTGTAGACTTTTTTATATCACAAAAATCAGGCAAAAATGAACAAAATTTGGTCAAAACTGATTCATAATTGTGTCAAAATTGGCTTTATTATGGGAAAATTAGGGCTTAAATTGGGTTAAATATGACTTAAAATAGGGCAAAACTGATCAAAACTTACACAAAATATGTTCTAAAATGGTTAATATCTGGGCAAATATGAGTAATTTTTGGTGTCACACGTCTTTAATTAATAGGGGCGGAATTTTAGAATAAACTCAAAACTCGGTCGGTTATCGGCTATCAAAATGCTTAAAAAAAGTTTTCGGTTGACATTTTTAATCAATTAAAATATTTATATTTATAAAGATCATATATTTCAATGTTGCCCTGTACAAATTTGAGTCTGTTTTCTCCATAGTTACAAAAAGGGGATGCATGCCAAGGGTTAACTACCTCCTAGAATTCTGGAAATGTTTATCCCCCTTTATGAAAAATCGAAAATGCAATGAAAAGTGGTATTTTTTGTTTTGAAAAGCATTTTAGTCCAAAAACCAAGTAAAATAGTCATTAAAATCCGATTAGTTTTAGCCCCCGCTAAAAAATTAAGATTTTCAGAATCTGACCCCCTCTTACGATTTCAGACATTGGTTAAATATGGTTATTCTATAAAACTTCGATATATTGACATTAAACTCCTAATTTCAAAAGTAAATATAGGAACGCAACAAGGTTTCAATTTATGATCAGAAATATTTTTTAAAGTAAATTTTTCAACTTTTTCTTTAGTTTTTAATAGATCTTTTAAAATTGTTATAAGGTTTAAATATTAATTTACTGACAAATTATGTGTTTCACACGATTTGGTGGCAAAGATATATGAAATTCGGTAGAAAACTCTTATTTATTATTTTTCGGTTAGCGACCTTAATTTTAGGTTATTTCGAATAAAAAATAAATGTCTTAATAACTTTGTTTTAGGTTATTTGTAGTAATATAGACTGGGACCGGACTTTAAAGACATAACTTGTTCAATTATAATCGATTTCTCCGTCCCTTATTAATTATACTAAAACACGTTATATCACGCTCCAACATGTGCCTATAAGTACAATTTTTGATGTTACCTCGTTCACAGTTAAACTAAGAATAAATATATATTAACTAAACACTCAGTGAAGTACTATTTATAACAATATTTTAAAGTGAATAAAATTTTTAGCGAAACAATAATAATTAAAAGTTTTGTTTGTTTAAAAATAAAGTTTCAAAAATGTTAAGCAACAATATATTAAGTTTGTTTTTATCGTTAAGAGAATGCAATTTTATATAAATCTCGAAACTAATGTACATATTTACTCACTTAAAAAATATATGAATCAAAGTGAGCGCATTTCTAATGTTCATTCTTGTTTTTATTGAAAAAGATTCGATATTAACACGGAATTTTAAAAATCTAGTACAAGTATGGTTTGTTGACTTCAATTTTATTATCATTTATGCAATTTTCATTTTAGAAAAAGGATAATTGACAAAAATCACACACAATCTAAATATAAATAAATCAAACTTTAGTAATTAGTTTTAGAAGCGGTACAAAAAATATAGTCAACTCAAATCTAATTAACAATTGACATCGATTTGGTTGAATTACCTAACATTATAGAAATTTTTTTATTCTTCTGCAACTTTTCTGAAGCCGAAAGCACTACTTTACAGTTTGGAATAATAAATGTTTATGTTTTCACATTTTGTATACGAAAGTTGCATTTTTAAATTTTTCTAAATTGCTTTTGAATACATAAATGTTTATTTAACAAAAACTTTTTAAGACAGTTTTGATTTTATTTAAATTATTGTAGCTTTTGGAGAGCACTCTCTCCATCATCAGCAATTTTTATACTGATTTCACATACATTGGCAGAAGCGATTCAAATATTTTATTTAAACAAAACAGTGATATTCGATAGTGTTTAATGATTCAATCAAAACTCTGTAATTCAATATTAATAATTACATACGGTAATTACTTTTAGCGTTTTGTCATTAAACGTTTCAAGTAAAACTATTAATTGTAGTTAAAACTATATACAGTAAATCCTAAATCCCGAAAGCTACAATAATTTAAATAAAATCAAAACTGTCTTAAAAAGTTTTTGTTAAATAATTTATATTGACAGTTATCATGGATATATTTAATGAAATTACATAAATGTTTCTTCAATTATTTAGTAAAAATTCCCCATAGTTTATACATAATTATTTTGTTCACTTGAATATTCATTTATCAATCATTTTATCATTGAAACTGTTGTTTCATTTGAAATAAAATATACATATTGGCAAATTATAAAAAATTAAAATTTAAGGTTAATTAAACGTTTTTAAACAGGTTTTAAACTCTTTTATTTATATGTATACTTTATATAATTATGATGAAAATTAATTCAAAATAAAAAAGTTCCATATTTATAATTTATTCTTTTGCAAGAAATTGAAGAAATGATGTTATAAATTCAATTGTAGTTTAAATGGTTAATATTTTATTTCAAGTTCTAACACAATATATATTAGGGTTATCGTTAAGTTATTATATTCAAAACAAACTTTCTGTTAATATTTTCAACTAATTTTAATCCAATTTATTTGTTTAATTTTAGTAAAAGTATGTATTAGCATAAAGAACTATAAACAGAGTGTCCCAGAGTGTGTCAGTTTGAGGTAGGCTACTTTCCAACATAAATATTTGAGGGAGATGGGGTCAAACTACTCGAATTTAAGCGACAACTTTTTCGGCCATCGGTCAAAAAAGCATTAAAAAATTTTTTCCACCATAGAGTTGTCAATTTTCATTTTTTATTTTTTATGTAGGGGGGTCAACTTTTTGAGATTTCTTGATGGGGGAAAGGCGGGGTGAAACCCCTTCAATCCCCCTCTTGCACACCCTGACTATAGAATTTATTTTAAATTTTTTAATTCAAGTTTCTTTTTAACAAAAAACTCAATAAAATTTTCATCGAGTGTTTCGGATTTATAGGAAACAGAATTGAAATCTTTATCAGTTGGCATTGTATTGCGATTGACACACCATTAAATTCTTTCAAAAACCATTGTGCCACAATTCTGTATAATATTTTTACTTGGATTTAGTGTTATTAATTTCAGTTTCATTATTAGATTATTTGCTTATGTACTTAAAATGTGTTCCTTAAAATTTTAGACTAGTAAAAAAAGTTGTACTCTTTACTCAAAATTGGGGTTACTAATTATTAATATCTATGCGATACAATATCTCATCGATACAATAATCCTGAAAATGTGTGCTTTTATCGAAATTCTTGAAGAAAAATTTAATTCTGGTGCTTTCTAACTATTAGTGCTTTTATATTTAACAGACTCCTCAGTTTTTGAGTGATCATCACCAAAATCATATACTTTAACAAATCTATAATTAACAAAATTATTTAATAATATATATCTGGTTTTTGTTTTTTAATGATGGATATGAATTAAACTTTTTATATATGTTCGAATAAGTTAATTTTCTATAAAAGGATGTTTTTAAATATTTTTTGTTTCTTATAATGTTTATCTAAATACGCAAGTTTATTACTATTTTCTAATTCATATGTGAATTTGATATATCTTAATTTAATATCAATAATGCAAGCGCCGACCAGGGGATAGTTGCGTTCGCAACCCCTTTCTCCCAGTATTTTCCGATTCTCCGGTTAACTCCGAGACTGGTCCGTCATGACGGGTCGGAGACTCACAGGCAGTCTGTCTGTCCGTAAATGTGAGGCCGCAAAGTTCTTTCTAATCGAGACACCCTAAGAGCCATCGGCCTAATTTTTCGCTCGGCTAGCCTTCGGGCGGCGTGCCGATTAGGTACTTTGCTACCACGTAGTCTTTGTTTATAGTTTAAACAACTTAAAACTTCTCGGAATGAAATCTGATATTTCGTACATCTCTCCCAAACGCAATACAATTTTAAAAAATTGTCAAAGGTCGGCTAACAGGTTCTTCGATAAGATTAGTGCTTCTTAAAGTTTTTGCAAATATCTGGACTAACAAATTGAAAAAAATTGCATATATTTATCGTTCGAAATTGGGAAATATGTCGTTGATAACCAAATGAAAAACTAAGAAATTATTTATTATTGTTATTCGATAAGTGGTGGAAGAAAAATGGTAAGATATGTAAATGTAACGATAAAAGTAAAGATGAAAAAAAACGCATTGGGAGTCGATAACATCGGAGAAGTGTTCGTTGTGCTGTTGTGTGGTCTGGCGTGTGCTGTGCTCACTGTTGCGTGTTTGGCGTTAATTCACGGAAAAACGCTCATAATTGCAAGGTTTAATTTATATAATAATAAGCTAATGTTCAGCTGAAAAATTATACTGAGCCTAAGGTTATTTGTAGGCTTTTTTAAAAATTGTCATAGTATGAGAGCTTAGTTTAAGTTGCCAAATTTTGTTTAGGCTTAGGCTTAGACCAGCCTATTTTTCATAAGCTCAGACTTATGCTGTAGGTTCGACAAAAACAAATAAAAATTATAATAATATTTCAAATGGATATAAAATACTTGTGAAGTGTATGACTATTATAATTTTCCCTGTACACTAACTTATCAAACATTTTGACAGACACATGGATTTGATTATTTTCCTCTGATTTGATTATGTCTGCCTGTTCCACCCTCCATCTGTGCACTCTATTATTACACCACTTTCTTTTCGCTCACACCGTCAAGTATAAATTATATTATTTTCAGTGTTTGGAGTTACGTTGGGATAAAATTCGATTAAAAAATCAATCGATAATCGCTTTAAATAATTTTTGCCTCAAACTAGAAGTCAAACAACAGGTATAATGTAGAAAATCTTTTAAAACCCAGAATCAGTTTATTCATCTTTGTAGATGCTTTCAATAGTAAATAATAAAAATGGACGTGCTAAGGTTGTTAGAAATTAATCCATTAACCATTTTTATAGCTTAAAATAGTCTATGATGTAAATTTTTATTCTGCATTTAAAAAAATTAAGTTCAATTACAATTAAGGGGAAAAATGTAGAAAATCTACTAAAAACCAGAATCAGTTTGTTCATCATTGTAGATACTTTAAATAGTCATTAATAAAAACTGTCGTGCTAAGGTTGTTAGAAATTAATCCGTAAACCATTTTTATAGCTTAAAATATCATGTAAATTTTATTCTGCATTTAAAAAAATTAAGTTCAATTACAATAAAGGGGCAGTTTTGATTACATTTTTTATCCGTAGAAGTCAGACAACAGGTATAATGTAGAAAATCTATTAAAAACCGGAATCAGTTTGTTCATCTTTGTAGATATTTTAATAGTCATTAATAAAAATGGACGTGCAAAGGTTGTAAGAAATTAATCCGTAAACCATTTTTATAGCTTGAAATATGATGTAAATATTATTCTGCATTTAATTTCTATACAGTACTCGAAGATGAAGTGATAGATCATTAACAAGGCAGTTCAGCATATAGAAGTTCAGCAGATATCGGAGTTTGTAAAAGTGTGATAACCCCTGGAGCACTCAGGTTATCTTGGTGAAAAATAAGATTATAAGTTGTCGATTTTCATTAATTCTCGTAGTGTAAATGCAAAAACTGGAAAGAATATGTATCCGATGTCTATAGTTAAAGAAAAATATAGGAGGCTCAAGAAAAGAAGCCGTTTAGCGGAGATCTGGTGCGGATTTATACCACAACTTGCGAGGAATGCAATTCAGAGAAGTTTTGCCTTTGCTATTATGGTCCTTTTGACGTTATTGAGAGGATAGCACCTGATTCACAAGGTTAGGTCAAAAACTCAAGGTCGTCGTAAAAAAGATAAGTATCTTTAGGTCGCATGAAAAATTATGACTTGAGAAACCCTGGGAGATCTTAACCACCACAACAGCAGGCCATAGTAGAAGATTATTGGTTTATTGTGGATAGACAGATGTTGACGTAGAAAGCAATGATGAGACGATCATCTACAGTTGGGAGGAAGAGGAGCCGGAAGGGCTTTCAGAGGATATCTTCCAGTATGTTGAGGACTATGCAAGCGAAAGAACGAAGTTATCGTTAGAAATCCGAGGCGTTCACCGAAAAGCTCTGACTTAACATAATTTATTTTACTTTAAGTTATATAAATAGTTACATTTTATATTTGTGTGCTGTGTTAATTTGAGAAATTTCGTTTAATTGTTATTTATTTAATGAGTTTATAAAAGACGATTCACTTGCTAAATGAGCGTGCGTCACTGTAAGATGTCTTAGTTTAGATATCATGAAGTATCATAAGTGGGGGAAAGATTGTACGAGATATCCTGGGGTACATGAGGCGTAAAAATTATGGTTTAGGATTTTTAAATGAGAGTGATGACTAATTTTATAGTATTGGTCAGTTAAAAAAAAACTCCCTGTAAAGACAGCAATGTCTCAGAGATAATTCTTCCCATAGTACATGACTTAAATAGATATATCTTGGGATATTTGGATATCCCGGTATTCAAGTGATCTAACAAGGATGTTAGGGATAGCCTGTGATAAAAATCTCATTATTAATATAATAAATAGGTGAAATTCATCAATCAAATTAAAATTAAGAACAGACAGATGAACGGACGGACTTAAAGACATGGTCAAACTATGAAGATATGGACTGGAGGGTCACCATATCGAACTTACGAATACAGAACAGAACTTATCAATATATTAATATATTGGTCCATATGTGCTGTTTGCGCAATGATTATCAGAATTTCGGGGAATCTGCTATCAGCGATGCATAAGTTGAAAATAAAACAGCTGACTAAAAGTAAAACTGCGTTTCTATTATGTAAACCGGGGTTTGTTCCAGTAATTTTATAAGGCAATTATTAGCCACGTTTCTGGCATTAAAGATCAGTTTATCGAATTCAACGACGAATTCGATCGAATATACACTGTACTGAACCAAACAAAATCAATAATTAAGGACATGTTCCGCGAGTATTGGAAATTTCAGGTCACCTGTTGGTGGGAAGAGATTAACAAAATGTTCGCATCGAATGTCGCGAATCAAATAAACGCGTTAACACTGCACACAATTGTTGGCGTTTCCATCATATATCCATTTGTTCACGATTTCCGCAAAGATTCGTTTTGCTTTCGGTTATCAATACTTTTAAAACCTATCTAAACCTAACAAACCTATAGAGAAAATATAGCATATTTGTGCGAATATTTGATTTAAAAACTGCTTATTGTTTATAATCAGACATTGAGAGGCGAGATATGTTCAGAGATGGTTTACGCGTTTCCAGTTTTTCACACTTTTTGCAAGCAACCGAAAGCGATATTGCTTTAATTATAGGCTGTTGAAAATTAATATTTACAATGATTATATAACTTATTTGTTAACTATAAAAAAGTGTCTGTCTCGTTACTTGCATTAGACAATCAAAAATGGAACAGCGCCTAACATCTCTGAATATGTTTATTTGCGAGAGTGAACCAGCATAACATAGTCGGAACTCGTTCACTGAACTCACTCAGAGCATGCCTGTATAATATATGTGAGAAAACAAGTATATGTGTGTATATACAGATGGATGGGAACAGATATGGCAACTGGGACTGACATTAATTAAGTGTGTCCACGTTAAACTGTCACCGTTACACGTAAAGCGTACAACCATTAAACACATTTACAGTGTCAGAGCGTTCATAAAAAATTGGGGAAAATATTATCAATTCAATATTTTTTAATAACTTTGATAACATAATATGAATAAATATTTCAAATTCGCATCACTAATAATCTATAAAACTATTGATTGGCAACATTCATATTAGGTTTAACATCGTCGAACATCACAGCGAACTCATAGAGTATATTTCTTAAAATCGATTGCCAAATACTAGACACCAAAGGCGTCGCATTTTCAAATTCTACTCTTTGTTTACTCCATTGTTGTCTAAATATTTTAATTACTCGCGAAAACTCTGTTTTATAACTAGTCGGAGACGTAACGAGAAACGTTCCCATAAATGTTTCCGCTCGTCTGGCGATGATTTTCCGAAAGCAAAACGAATCTTTGCGGAAATCGTGAACAAATGGATAGATGATGGAAACGCCAACAATTGT
>JAQIXJ010003616.1:0-12372 GCA_034700185.1 Phthiracarus laevigatus | reverse complement strand
ACTTTTGCAGACTTTTGACGCCAAATATGCATAAAAAATCAAAAGTCGCGAAATATGTTTTGCAGCGAACAGCTATGATTGTAAGCAATAATAATAAATAAAATCTGCGGTCATAACCAGTTATATAAAAAATTTAATGAAAATATGTTCGCAAATTTATTTTGAGTTTCTGAATTCAATTAAATTAGAGCTTTAAGTCAATATTTACAAAGAAAAATTTAATTTTTTGTATTTTTCAATTTTCTAATATTTTTATATCAATTTTATTTATTGGACAATCATGAGATCTTTTATCCACTTTTCAGATTTCTAGCTATAGGTTGCATTTTTTAAGTTTAATTATACACAAGAGATGTAATTGTAATTGCAAAATGATGTTTATAAAAATATTATTACAAGCGATTATATAATTACTTTTAGATTACTTTTAATTAGAGGAATTAGCATTAAAAACAAATTTACCGGTAATTAATTTTTGATACCGGCAGTCAGGTCCGGTAACCGCCTTAACAGGTCTTATAACGGTAATGAACGGCTCTAAATATATCCATATTAAACTGTTAGTTTTAAATTAAACAAAATCTTTTAAACACAGCGTTTTATTCTTATATTTTGAAGCTATCGGTGATAAATTATTACGTTTCATCAACAATTGATATCGCTTACATAGATTATGAGCAAAACAAAAGTTTCAAATTGAGTTTGAATTAAACTTTACACTTATTTAGTTATTTAAAATAACATCTATCGCAACTTGGTTAGAATAAAAGTTTTACATACAATTCAAAGTATTAGCTATTTAAATAATTATTATATAATTTGCGATAAATGTTATTTTAAATATCTAGTTACTTAAATACTGTAAGTGTAAAGTTTCGTTTAGACTTGCGGTTAATTGGAAACTTTTGTTTTTCACAAAATCAATTCCATAATTGCTGATGAAGGTGATAAAGATCACATAAAGCTTCAAAATATAATTAACAAATCACTGTCTTAAAATTTTTGTTGTTCAATTTAACTGCAAAATAAACGATTATTTTACTTTCCTAAATAATTAAAATATTATTAAAACATGTAACTCAATGCATCAGTTAATTCTCAACCATTTTTTATTTTTTAAGAGTTAACGAAAACGACATATTTTAAAAGTTGCTTTTTACAGCGCACTTAAACTTATTAACTTTTAAACTTGGAAATAGTTTGAATGAACTGTTTTTCTCGCATTACCAGCATAAGTGTAGAGTAGAAGAAAAAAAGAATTTCAATTTTAAATTCTATTAATCCTCTAAAAAAATCTTTTGTTAAAATCGTTCAACGAACAGTTTATTAGGTGTTATGATCTATTTCTATAAGCAAATCTTTTATTAAAAGTTAAATGTGGAAAACTTAATTTACTGTATGATAAGTGAATAATGCTGTTATGATTAAGCATCCTGTTATTCGGTGGAAATAAACAAGCAAAATATGAAGGAATACTGAAACGAACAAAAAATAAATTCTATACAATGTCCAGCGTGACTTTGCTGGAGATAGATATTTTGATTTTAGGCAACTCCTGAAAAATATTAGAATTTTCAAAAATAAAAGCAAAGTTTTGAAATAAAACCAAAACAATAATATTTTTTCAAGTATCAATACTTTTGAATAAAAGATTTTTTTAAAAGTTTACAAGAAAGTTTTTTTAGTTCACTTTTTTTAACAAAATGAGCTTATGATTTTGACACTGTCCGTCCGTCCATACGTCTGTGTGTCCGCATTAGCTCGTCCACTGAATTTAGCACGTATTTTATTTAAGTTTTTTTGACATGTTAAGAAATCTGTTAAATAAACTTATTAGCTTTGATTAAACAATAAGAAAATGAGCTCCATATGAATGTTGCGCTCTTGTTTAATGTTTATTGTGAGTGTAATTTTTCATATTTTGTCTTTTTTTAAAGAAAAAAGGGTGCATCTAATATCGGAAATGTTACATAACATAAAAATATTGTCCTTCAAGTGTAGAATGAATTTAAAACAAAAATTCGTATCTATAAAATAGTTTGGTATTATTTTATCAAGCGTTCAAGTAAAATGATATTAATTTTTAGCTCATTAGGATTTGTCTAATCCGTCTATCTGTACTTAAGCAGTTTTATATTAATAAAGTGATTTAGTGGAATTAATAATGTGATACGCATTTTGTCACGCGTTTAACTATGAGTTGGGATTAACATAAGAAAAAGGGAGCTTTCTATAAATGGGTTATTCTTGTTTTAAATAAATGCTAAGGTAAATTTTTTGGTACAATTTATAGCTATGTTTACATGTAAAATTCTTGCTATTTTTTTCTCTAATGATAAATAACACTACAAATAAAAAAGCCGAAATATTTTAAAATCATCTATTAATGGGCTTGTTGTTTGCTACGAAATTAAACAAAATATTTCACAGTTGTTCGGCAAACCGGACCTTCTAGCGGTAAATTTAAAAGAGTTTAATAAACAAAATCCACAACCCTTCTATAATTACCGTCTGCCTTATTGACAATTTATGTATTTTGATATATATAAAAGTTTTGGTTTGAGTTTTGGTTTAAAAATTAAATGCATTATACCATAGACTATTAAATCATATTACCGCCAAACCTGCGCTTATTTTATCGTGTTTACGTCTTCAGTACGACACTTCATATTTATGGCGCTTTGTTTGAACTCTCTTTTCCAACGACAGAAATTTCAAAATACGTGCATGAGTTAAATGCGCATAAGTTTATATTTCGGATGAATCTTTAACTTATTGTCCATTGTTGCGATAAGTGGCTTTGCGATTAGTTTAGATATAGGTATCCTTTTTACTTATTTAAATCGAATACTTTTTCTTGTATTTTAAATATATTTAAACTTTAAAAACATCAAAAATTTGAATAAACGATATTTAAATAACTTAATAAGTTTTATTTTGATACAAAATTCCATACGCAATAAGCCACTAACATAATTCCCAAATCAATGAATAATTTTATCTTTAATGCAAAAATTACGAGACAAATTTTGCTAAATTAATAATAACTAAAAGCTAAAGTTAAACTAATAGTTAAAAGATTTATATCTTTTTTATTCTTTTAAAAAAAGTAAGTCAAACGAAACTGTTGTCTGAAACATTCAGATAATATTAAACACTGTCATCTAATTATTCTCAAGTAAGAATTTTATATTAAAAATAAGAGTTTTGTAAAAATAATCGACTAATTTTTGTAAGTAAATCTAATTGAATAACATTAAGAAGACAATTAAATTCTATATTGTATTTTATCTATTATCTACTACGATCTTATTTACTGATCAAACTGTGTGCACCACTGTAAGAGCTTAGACTGCTATAATAAGTAGCAAAAATTAAATAGAAACAAAAATCCTTTTTAAATAATATTGATTTGAACTTTTTATTCTAACAGTTTTGAATGGTGCATATCAAGCGCTAAAGACTGAATTATGCTCAGTAATCCCAATTTGGGACTTTTAAACAATCTTAAAACATTAAACCTTAAATGTAACTTATTTGGTTTCATTATCTATGGTTTACCATACAATACAGTTTAATTACGGTAACGCACTCAATGGAAAAGTGCTGTATAGTGTTGTACTAAAGAAAAACAATTATTTTAAGGAAACATTATTAAAAAGTTTTGGATTTTAAAAACATTATTTCGTAACAATTTACCGTGAAAGCAGTATAGACTAAATAACTTTTTTGACAATTGTGCTGAGGTTTTTTAAACATTTTCTAACGAATTAAATAAGAAAATTGTTGAATATTAGTGAAACAATAGCTTATAAATAGGGAATTTTACTGGAAAAGTCAAAACCAGGAAATGTATGATAAATAAAAACTAAAATTAAATTTTTTAGTAACATAACTTAAGAGTACTGTATTTACTTACATTATTATATGCGAATAAGAATAATACTATCGGTTTTCGTTACCATTTATACTTAACCAGATACACCGATATCCAATGAAAATCAATAAAAACTTTAAAAAATAAAATAAATATAAAAAGTTTCACTGTAAGAAAAAATAAAACCAAATTTATGTTATATATTGATCAAAATTTTCAAAAATGTCATTTTTAAAATGCAAAAAATAGACTACTTTATTCATAATTCATCTAATTTTTTTCCGTCTCTACTAATCAGGTCGATATATTTCTATTAAAGTTATATTTAATTTCAACATTTATATAATTTTCAATATATCGAGCAAAATATTAACTTAAGAAATAAAGGTTGTTTAATCTTTTTTTTTATTTTTTAAAACTTTTTCCATCGATAAAAGTGTATGTTTCTCTTATCCTGCGTAAAATAGTGAAATGTTTTTACTTTGTCTTATTTACTAATTACACTAATTATTGCTTCAATAAATGCTTAATCATTAGAAATGCTGTTGTTTTTCGTTCATTATTTAACCCTAATTTAAGACTATATCCAGACAAAAAAAGGCCATTAAAAAATTATTTTAACGGTAACAATCTTGTGCTTTATTCGTTTCGGTGGCATAACTCATAATGCGGAATAAAGACGTCTAATTATACATTATCGGTGCTACCAATGACACCGAATAAGCACATATTGTATGCATAGTTTCCCTCAGTAGCAGATTAATTACATAGATAATTGTCGCTACTATTTTGCGCACAATATAAGATTGCTTTTTTTTTATGATTATCTAGTTTTTCTAATTATAGGTCCAATTACAAAGGTAACATAGAGACAGAAAAATAATTAGCAACAACTTTATTTTTGCTTATTTATGTTTTGCCATTGCAGAGTAGACATTAATAAACAGATATATAAATAGAGTTTCTTAAAGGTTTATCCGCCCAATAAATGCTGACTTCAGCAAAAATAAGTTATCAACAGATAAATAAACGTAGGCTATGTTTCAGGCTATTTATTATATGCTCGACTAACTGGTCAATTCAGTAGAGAATACTCCAAAGAAAGTACTATTTGAAATTAATTTTTCTTTAGCCGATAGTATTTGTTTAGATTATCAGTGCTATGATTGTATTGAGGTAATTAAATTGAGTGGCTTAGTTTATCTATTGGTTATTTAAGTAAACAACAATGAATATAAAAATATAGCTTATATGCTGCCAATTAAATTACGGCATCAAATGATGAGGGTTTCTGACGCGTGAGTTGACAAGTGATGTTTTTAGTTGATATTTGTTGATGATATTTGAACGCCTTAAGTTTGGGAAAATGTATAACACTGAGAACAGATGAAATAACATCAGACTTATACTTAATGATCAATAAGTGGTCAGTCAACCACCTTCATCGGCACAGATGTAATTCAACGGTAAATAATTATAACGTTATCAGTAAAAGCTAAAACCGCTGCGTATATTACAATTGCTTCGCTAATGAGCATTCGATGCATAAATAATACTAATTAATAATTTAATGATTTTTTTTGTTAAAATTAGTGAAAAAGGCTTATTTGTTAATCTTAATGCGACAGACATTCATTAATTTAATAATATAATAGTTATGTTAAAAATAAATTGAAGCTTTTAAACTAACGACTAAATTAATCTTATTAATAATCATGTCAATACGCTTCAAATGCGAATTGATAATTATCAATGATAACTAGAATACAAATCCCAACCATACTGTTCATATCAGTTCCTATGCAATTAAGGAAATAAGTGTTCCTAAATATTTGTCACATTATTTAACTTTTTTCCCAAACACTCATTGTTTGGGAATTTTCTGGGCTAAAAAGCCATGTAACATGTCAATTCTCAACCCTAAGCTTTCTTGAGCTTTTAATAAGATCAAAAGTTTATGAAAAGGACACCATGCCATTGTAATGAGATATTAGAAGGTTATTAAAAATGACACCAAGAAAAAGTCAAATCAATCGTATCGCTAACCATACTAAGTAATAATATTGACATTATTTCAGTTTATTTATTTATGACTTTATTGTGATTACTGACACAAAAAAAACAGATTCAGACATTTTCTTAAGCCATGTAATTTATTGAAAAGTCTTTAGCAAAAAGAAAAAAAATCTCTCTTTTCTGTCTATATAATTATATCGCACTGTATATTTACAAGAGATAGTGTATTTGTTTATTCTTACACGTTAGTCGATAGTATTAAATAAACAGTTTCGACAACAACTGATTATGCGTGGTATTGATTTAATGCGAGATTTTATATATGATTCCCAATTTATCAACTTTTTTCAAGTGTATTTTAATTCGCATTTTGTCACGTTTGAGCGCAACAAAAATGTTTAAAAGGTTTCCAACAATTATTTGCGTTACACTTAAAATAGATTTTTAATTAAAATTTTTAGCGTGAATCAGGAAAACTTTGAATATTAATTTCGAAAATTAAACAAAAATAAATCGTTAGCTTTAGACTTGAAAATTGTAAAATAATTACAGGTTAACTTTTTCGAAAAATAAAAACGATACTCGAATTACTTTAATTCGGTCTCGATTGTGTTGTCATTAGAGATAAATATTGCAAACTTCCTCAGTCTAGACGAATTCCGGGACGAATAGTTGTTAGCATTATTTTAAATTTATTGTATAAATACCTCGCCATCATATTTATACGATTAAAAGCAATCACTGAAATTATGTTTAGTACAACATAAAGAGTTTGGTTTATAGTTCAGACTTGAAAAGAAGAAGAGAGTAAAAAATGACAAAACTTAACTGATCATAAACAGCAATTTTTCAAAACATAAATAACGGAATTCACTTAGTTTTGACAAACTAAAAAACAGAACCAAAGATACCAGAGATATATTTATTTTTAATACTTTTATAATGATTTATGCCTTTTATCGCGAAAAACATGTGAAGAGAACAGTGGAAACAGCAGTGCTTTCCAACAACATTTTTATCAATAAGCGTTTGTTTGGTTTGCCTAAAGTTCTGAATTTTATTTTTAAAAATCACATTATCATTCCATAATAATACCTAAGAATACACTATTGATCGCATCAGCAAACGGGCAATCAATCGGAAAATAACACTTTTAACAGCCATTCTCTGTGGCATTGTGTTTATCTGGATTGCCTTGCAGTGTAATTGATACACCAAGAAATTTTCAAAACAAATACTTTGTCGCTTTAAATTTACAGTTTTACGCACGTCTCATTGAAATTACACGCGTACATACACCTAATTGAGGTAATAGAAGCTTGTCTTTAAAAAACCAGTTAAAAATGGCAACAAAAATAATGTAATTTTGCCGCAGCGAATAAAATATCGTCAGACATATCAAAACTATTAACTTTTACCACTGAGCCAAAAACTTCCGCATAAAACTAAATGATAAAATCAATAAAAATAAACAAAAAATTTTTCTTGACTGAATTTGATGCTATATTTAAATATGTTTTTTTTACTGCAATGTTTTCAAGCGGGGGAATTAATTTGATAACTTCTTTTTCATTCTAATAATGCCATCAAATATTAATATTAATATTTGCAATATATTTACTCAGTATAAAATGTTATTCTTATCTAAAATCATTATTGCCAGAGTTGTACAGTGCCGGGTAATTTACATTTTTATGATGCCGTGCAGAAAATATCCGCGTTTATTTACCGCTTTGTATGCGAAACGTGGCCCAAACAGTTCGATACGCAAAGGACACATTTATTTCGTTAAAACAATTTGGGAAAAATCATAATCAATAGGGATCAATAAAAATGTCTGGATGGTGGCGGTGTCAGACACATGCACACACAAACACATAGACGAACTTTTAGTCTATTAAAAAATTTATTCATTTCAATTGTACTTTTTTCATTTTCGTTAAATAAACAGTAACTAATCGATATTTAAAGGGCAAATTATTTCATTTTAAAACTTTATAAATAAAATACATCGCTTCCCTATGCTACGCATACACTTACGCTTACAGCTCAACATAAAACAGATATATGTATTATATATGGCAGTGACAAAGAGTAATTAACTGATATATAAACAGCTTTTAATTAAAAAACAATTTTAAAAATGAACGAATAGTTTATGCATAACGGCAGCACTCAAACGAGACGTAGAAATTTCAATTATTCACTCAAAAAAAAAGCTGAAAAAAGCCTTTAAAACACGTTTTGCTTTTTGTTAATAATGGAAAATAGGTGTATTTTCAATATATTACCTCATATAATAATTGATAATTAAAAGTCATTAAACCCCTTTCGTCCCCACCCCAGCATAACTCGATACCGTGCTTTGTTTTCACGGTTGAGTATGAAGCAATCGACTAACGTTTATCAAGGCCACTATATTACGTGGCCATTTTTTTTTGTAAATTTACCTCTACTAATCATAACCTTTTAGCGGGTTTAATGGTACGGTTTTATAATGTGTATTTGATTTCTAGTATCGCGTAACAATAAAAAATTATAATTCAAATTACGCTTTTCTGAGATGAGTAACTCTATCCTATTCTTGCCAAATTCATTGATTACTTTTTTTCAAAAAAAGAATTTGTTTCGTCCTTGGATAGAGCGTGTACGAACACGTGAACATTAACTTAGGTGAAGTACACTCTTTTTCAATAAAGGAAAGCAAAAATCACAACAGTTTTCCAGAATGTTACTTAATTACTACCTAAACTTAATAGAATCAGCCAGTCTGTTGCTGAAGGTTATCAGGTTATTAATGCTAGTTAGAGAGCGTGTGGTAGTGGTAATGCATGTGTCTTTTTACATAAGCAGATGCATAAGCCTTTGTGCTCTCTTTCTCCCCCCTCTCTCTCACTCACACACACACACACACACACAAACACATACGCCCAACATTTGATGGTTTACTTTTTTATTTAGATAATGATCACAGGTATAAAAAGTTTGACAAAAAAATAGAAAAAAATAATTTGGCAGCTATTCATAAAAAACTGAGGAAAAAGAGAAACAATTTTTGATTATTTCCGTCTCTTAACAAAACTCTTGCCCAAATCAGGTGCAGCAACACTGCAGAGAATATACGCCAACTTCACAAACCCTCCGTACTGGGGAAATCGTAACATATGGCAATTAGATCCTCTCTATCCCGATAATAACGGTCTTCAAAACGAAGGTCTAATGGTATGGCTGAGAACAGCGGCATTTCCGCAGTTTCAAAAGCTATATGCAAGAGTCGATCACCAAATTGGCAGTTTATTTGACAAATCATTACCGAACGGAAGTTACTTCATCGAAATAGATTATAGTACGCTATATATATTTTTACCCGTTTTTATAGATATTTGAGCAATTTAGCCAAACAAAGTGCTAATAGAATTGTTTATTATAATTTAGACTATCCTGTAACCGAATTTGGCGGCAGAAAACAGTTCGTGATGAGCAATACATCTTGGTTTGGTGGGCACAACCCTTTTCTAGGAATCGCGTACATAGTGTTCGGCGGGTTAACAATACTGCTAACTCTTGTATTAATGCTGATTCATATGCGCTACGGAATGCAGTGAGTAGTGAATAAAAATATATGCATATTAATGATGTGTTTCTTCCTCGTTGTGATTATTGTTTTTTATGTTTGCACGAAACACTAAGTTCAGTCTATTCGCCAAAATAATTTGTTGTTGTTGTTAGTGTCTCGGTTTAAATTTAGTTACTAAAACAAAATAATTAGTTGCGCGTTCGCAAAATACAATTACGTTACAACAAAACGAATGGAAATTTATTTAAATGCAAACATACAATATAATTATAAAACCTAATTTCCTTAAGTAATTTAATTGTCTGACTCATCTATTTGTCTGACTTAAGATAACTATGACTCTAAGTTTATATTCATGCTCTTAATATAATAATTAAATTTATTAAGAAATTATCCTTTTGAAATCAAATCACAGTGTAAATAAACCCTTTAAGTAACTAAGTATCTGAACCCAAATATATTTTATGAGGAAAAAACTAAAACAGCTAAATCAGATCAAAGCGATAATGACGAATTTTTACCGCTTATAACTGCCGTAAAATAAAATCAAAATTCAATTTGAAGTTCATAGTGAATTTTTTTCTGATATAAAAATCTTTTAAAATATCTATAGAGTCCTTCAAATCAAAATTTATAGTTTGCTTTAAAAATGCCTTTCACTCACCCTTTAGCGAAACAACTCCTTTGGCAATTTTATATAGCTATGAAATCTTAGTGAAAGGCTTCTGTTATGGTTTCAGAAAAATGTTAAGACTTTTAAAATGAAAAAAACTAAATTTAGTCTATAAATAGAGTACTAAGAGAAATTGATTCTGAAGATGATCCTCTACAAGCATAATAATGAAAAAAATACCTACACATTTTCGGGTACTAAACTGTCACTATCACAGTCTGTTGTAGAGACTAAAATTGATTTTCGGAAAGTCTTAATAATAGTTCGCTGAATAAACACTCAATTACTTAAAAAATACATCACAGCTTATGAGCAAAGCATTGCAGTGTATTTATATGATGTAACCGTGTTGTTGTATCCACAATGCATATTCGCGTTGTAAATGTTTTTTTTTGCCAAACTGAAGCGTTAGTACCAGAATAGAGTAGTGAAAAGAAAAGAAAATTGAAAAGTTTTTATTATAGTAAACAGCATGTGTTTGTGTTTTGTTGAATTTCGTTTTGGAAAGTGAATTTTTTTCTATAACTATTCGAAATGTTTACTAAGTCTTTATTGATGTTGAAAAAAACGTCTATATTATTAATTTGTATTGTAGTTCATTCAAGCGGATGATGATTACCGAAAAGACACCATATTTTAGTTATCGAGAGCGGAGGACAACGGGAGCCAAATATCAAATAAATTGAACTGTAATTATTATAATAAGTAAATTATTTTTATAGCGAATTTTTAATAGCTTTTATTTAATTGTGTGTTAAATGTTTTTCAAAAGCACTTTGTTCAATAAAAATTTACGTTTTATTACATTAAATTTGTTATTGAAAATTTTAAAAACATTTAGGGTCGACAAAACTTTAATTCATAAAGTGTTTACATGATAAGAAAATTTAATCTGATTCGCTTACTTTGATAAAAGTTGAGTCTGTTAAATTAAGAGAGTCTGTCAAATCTTTTTGAAAAAATTTGGGTTTTATGATAATAAAGTGATTTGTCTAATAAAAAGCATTTTAAAAAATTTTAGGTAAAAATTTGTGTTACGCCTATGTCTGTTTGCGCACTTCGAGAATAGATATTACTGTATTGATGCTAAACACAGACTGACTCGTGAATCTAATTTTATAAACACTCACGGAAGTACTTTTTAATTACTTTAATGAGAAAGTGAATATGAATGAAAAATATTGTTTGCATATTTAAACAAGAACGACACATTCATAAAGAGCTCACTTTTGATAGGTTAGTATAAACTTATGTCACAAATAAATTAGTTTCTAATCCAAGAAGGCAAAAAGCTGGATCCCTTTATTAATATAAGAAGTAGCTGAAATCCCTCATTAATATAAAACTACGGACGTACGGACAGACATGGTCAAATACATTAGCTCGCCTTTTTTAAAAAGTGAGCTAAAAATAAATTAAAGAAATTCAACAATAATTCTATTGTTTAGTGAAATGACACACATGTTAATTTAATAAATCTTTGAATTAATGAAATGTTCGTTATCATTATTAAAATCATTATTAATGTTCGTTCTTGATTTATTTAATTAAACTTAATTTCTCCTAAATTGAGTTAAGATTTCATAACAAAAACATAAAGTGAAAACTAATTGTCAAACTAAACGTAAGTAAATATCTTATTTTATTCTCAAAATAGCAAGTAATAGCAGCAAAAATTAGTGAATAATTTAATTTAATTAAAAGATTTATTAATTGTAGCTTAATTTTTAAATTGTCAATTTAAAATAAATGTGAATCAATTGGATTAATTAATGTACATTTAGTTTTCTGTTGGATATGTCTTTGTCAATAAAATAAAAACGGTTTGTTTTACTCTCACGGTTTTCTTGTTTGAACTTAACGATTATCGATCGAATAATCTATTTTTACGACAATACCAAAATCTAATCATAAATATTAACTTGATCTCTGAGATAACGATTAAATCAAATAAGGATAATACGATATGATTGCATCTCTACCAGTACACTAAATAAACTGAATTATCTTAAGGAAAAACTTGTGTTTTGCTGAAAATTTAATGCAAAAAATATAAACATGTATAAATGCATTTCGTATCATATCTTAAAATATTAATTTTTTTCTCATATCTAATGATGAGAGAAAGCTCAAGCTCAGACAAGCTAGCTTAAGCTTAAGCCAGCTCAAGCTCAATGTCAAGCTCAAATACAAGATGTTATGCAATTATAAAGCTCAAAGCTCACCATT
>JAQIXJ010003615.1:0-12381 GCA_034700185.1 Phthiracarus laevigatus | reverse complement strand
AGAGAGCGAGCGACCATAAACTTACTAAAAATTATATAGCAAAGTCAGATATTATGACCGCAACGATCTTGTTTTATAAATAACTTAAATGTTAAAGTATAACTTTTTCATTATTTTAACATTTTTTAAATCTCCCTTAGTTTATTTTATATTGAAATTTCAAAACATTTTTGAATCTTATGTGGAATTAAAATATTTTGAAGATGGGTAACAAAAACTACTCATATTTAAACGACAATTTTTTATTTCGAGAAAAATATCATTTATAGCTTTTATAGCATTTATTATTAAAAATAGCAAATAATAGCATTTATAAATGGAGATAAAACGTCTCCAAACTATGTAATTCGTGTGTCTCATAAAAATCTAGACAGAAAACTTTACCTACTACTGTATCGTATTATTATAACCGTATTATACGCTGCCTATGTTTACTTTAATAAAAGCATTAGTGATATATAAAGATAACGAAAAAAGAAAGTATATTATTTATGTTATTTAGCGCACAAAGCATAATATGATAGGATCCGATTCATTAAGTAATTTTATTCTTTAATTTCGGTTTATTAGAAAAACCATAAGATACTCCCATACGATAGTACTATTGACGATCTAAAACAATAACAGTACTTAAGTATCCATTGGCGACTAATGTGCACATTGTACCTACGCTTAAGTGCATAACAATGAAACCGAAAACGTTTATAAATGTGTAAACCTACCGCAAACCAACCATTCACCGCGTTTTTATTCTATTTTAAATAGACTATAATCAACGACCGAAAAAAACAAAGTGAAATTTAACATTAATATCTGTGTTGCACTGAAAATGTAGAGATAGAAGCATTTTAAGGGACATTAAAAAATAAGCAGAGAAATATATTTTCAAAAAGAAGAAAATAGATATTTTACGAGAATTTTTAGCCACTCAATACTTTTTCGTCTGCCATATTACTAATGCCTTAAAAAAGCATTCTGACACGTTAATCAGTTAAGATAAATTTTTAAAATACTTCCATTCTCTAGTAGGAGAGCTCAGACTCCCAAAGTTGCAGTGCTTAAGTTTTAGATTATGTTTTTTATACTAAAAAGTAAGTCCGAGCTGCGAGCTTATAAAAAATGCATCAAACATCGACGTACTTGAGCATCGACTTTATGAAAATATAAATAACTTTTTATGAATAATTCACTTTGAAAACAACGCGCTGATCGATTAGTTTGATTAGTGAAACATATTTCACTGATTACATTGCGTTGGTTTAATTTAGAGTATTATTTTCTTTAAACTACTGATGCGATTTTTAATTTAATAATCTAGTACAAATATTCTAAATACGGAATTTTCTTCTAGAATTCTAATTACAAGAGCTTCAAACTTTTTGAAACCGAAAACTTTTTAAAAAATCAATTAACAAAGATTATTACGATTACAAGTCACGCATCAAACATCGAGAATAATTGCATCCATAATATCCTAAATATCATTAAAAGTAGAAAAGCATTTCAAACTCCGGAAAAAATTAAACAAAAATAAAAAATCTACGCAATCATTTCTTTTAATATGTAAATTGTTTTCGTAATAATTTAATATTTCTATACGCAGCAGAAAAATAGTGGCACACAAAGTACTGCGGAGAGCATTCTTGCGATAACACACACCAGCAAAATTTTTTAATGCTTTTTATAAGGGGAAAAACGTTTTTATGAAATAAAAATAATAACATTTCACAAACCGCCATAAAAAGTATTTTTTTCCGGTTATAATAATGCTTAATACAAATGATACATATTTTTTATAGTGTGGCAATAATTTCTTAAAAACCACATTCATATCAAAGTCACACGCAAATCAATGTGTGTTCGTGTGTGTGTGTGTCTGAAACAACTATATATAGAAGTTTTTCTAACATAAGCTTTTCATCTGCGCTCAAAAAAAGAATAAAAAATAAAGTAATATAAAAAAGTATCTTAAATAATAGTCTGCTACGTTTAGACACTGTTTGCCTACTGATATAGAGTTCCATTTGTCTTCGATATAACAATGGTATAAATGATTGTTCGAATGCTGCTGCAATTTTTTTACTCCATCAACAAAAAAATTTAACTTTTATTTTACTATACGGAAATATATTTTCAATGAGCGAATAGAAACCATTAGAACTATGCGCTGCCAGTGTTTGGAGGAGAGAGAGAGAGAGAGAATGCGAAAACAGTTTATTGTTTGCGGCACAAACTAAAAAAGCATTGTGAAGCTGTTATATTGAGCTGATTTTGTTTTTGTTTTCGCATTGTTTTGTATGAATTTATTGCAATCGCATTTTATATTAATTAGATTCAACAATCCAGTGCACATAAACTCGCAAAAATTTCATTTAATTTTCGCTAATCGCGTGGACAATAGAAAAGTCAAAACACCCCTAGAATTATTGATTTTTTGGTTTCGGTTTTTTTTGGTTTGAGAAAAGAAAAAAAATTATAACAACAAAAATATCTCTGAATGATTGATTAAATTTTTTGAATTTCAAAACATTTGTAAGGAGAATATCCGCGCCTATTATATTGCTTACGAGCGAAGAATAAATTTATAGAAAAAAAGTTTCTGCTCAAGTAATAACTGATATAATCAGACTAAGATTTGAACCCAAAATATATGTTTAGACACAATAGCAATTTATCATTAAAAGTTGATTAACTTTGCTAGAGAGCGAGAGAGATATCTTATTAGAATAGAGACTGAAGTGAAAAATCAATATTACTGAAGACTACCGTATAAACAGCGCTTAAGCCACAATACAACTTGAAATAAGAAACTGGAAAGAGGACTATTTTTTAGTAACTTTTAACATAAACTGATTGACCTTTTGATTGATTTATTTTTGTTTGAATGAACAAAATTTATCGCATTTATTCAAATGTTTTCGTCTCATATTTATTTTTTAATGGTTTACGATTATCGGTTTGTAGAAAATTTTTATCTGAATGTTTTTCTGTCTGTCCGTTCGTCCGTACAATCTTTATTTTCAGGGTAAAAAATGGCCAAAAATCGGGTTAAATTGCTAAAAACAGATAAAATGACCAAAAATTGGTTAATAACCAAAGAGCACGTAAGAGTGGGCATTAGAGTTAAAATTCAAATTCAATTCAAATGACATAAGCCGTTTTAACAGCAATATTCTTTAGTGATCTGGATTTATGCCTTTATCCAGTGACATAAGCCGTTACATTTGAGTAGCATATGCCGGCCTTTTAGTCAAAGATCAATATTAATTGGCTACTTTTAGGTTCAATCTCTACTATCTCACAGAAAAGTCGAGCTTATAGATTAAATCATATGCCAGTTCATTTGCGTGTCTGTTCCTCCGCAGTTCACTTTAGCTAAAATGAACCAAACATTAATCTTTGAACTTAGTTAAATAAAAGATTAAATGGCATTCACTCTGTTGGAATAGTTCACGTTGAGTGAATTAAATTACCATTTGATTAAATTTCCGAACAAAAACGTTCGACTAATAAAATTTGCAATGAGTTCATAATAAAATTTCAGTATTTTTTTGTCTTTTACAGCAATAAATATTGTCGGAAAAGTTTTTTCTAATAATTTTATCAAAATGAGTTGCGATGAATAAAATAAAGAAGTCATTTGACATTCTTTATTTTATAATTTAGGCAAATTTTAAGCACGTTGATCTAATAAATTTCTTCGTGGGTTTTGTTAAAATGTTAAAAGCAATAATACTTTCAAATGTTCAAATGTATTTTTAATGAAATTTATAATAATAACAGAATGTAATAGTAATAGAAAGTTGAAATTGATGAACAAAATTCTATCAGTAATAATCAAGTACAGATAACTTAGAATTAATATTTCCGTTAATTACAATGAAGAATAACCCCAATTTGTGTTTTCTATTAATTATATGATGACAAATTCTAAGATATGCGCCAATTTTTATAAAAGAGTAATCAAAGAACCAAATCAATAACTAAATCTCTCGTTAGATCATTTTTAAGCGTATATAGTTTTGTTAAATTAAGTTCAACAATTTTTTTGATATGTTTACTAGTTATGTAAAATTGAAAATATTTCTGGAATGCGCTTTATTTTCCGCCAAATTAAATCGTTTGATTAATAAAAGATAATTATTTAATTAAAAGACAATTAAATGTGAAAAGCCCTTTTTAAATAATAATAATCAAGAATATAATTAATTAATTTATTTGATATTGATTTCAATAAGCTTATATTAACTTATATTTGCAGCACAATCTTTTAAATAGAGTTATCCTGAATTATTGATTTTAAGTTATTTTTTTATAAAGAAGAATCAAAGAAGGATATAGAATAATCAGATTTTAATTTTATAACATAAACAAAAGGTTTACAAATTTTTTCGATAACTCAAAATAAATTTTAAGATTTTGTATATTTTGGCTTTTTTGTATATTTTCATATTTTTTTTGGAAAATTAGAATCTCACTTTAATTCCAAAAACTACACAAGAAGAAAACATCGTCACTTAAAGACCCTATGATATGATAACATTTTTATTTTTAATATAATCGTTTAAATTATTGTCTCGCATTATTCTACTAATGTGAAACTACATTTTCTTCTTACTCGGGTAAGCAACAAAAAATTGGCAATATTTGGCGAAAACAAAATCGGCTGAAATTACAGGAAAATTTAATTTTCTCAAAACTCTAACTTGAAATTTGTTGCCCTTTATATTCATTTATTCGTATTAAAAATGAATAATATTACCGTTCATTTGAATTTTATTTAAATTAAATTATTTTATCTAAATGATAATAAGAAATTAAAATAACAAATTTAACGCACCACTAGTTCGTCCCAATTATATATAGATACTAAATATGCTTAATGTGACATATTTTTGATTAATGTTCAATTAAAAAAGTTAATACTTGTTCAAATAAATTAAAACAACTTATTTGCAAATATCTTGCCAAACACATATCACACTTAGTCTCTTATATTAAAAAATTTCAACTTTGTTATTAAACAATAGCCTTCGGCTTTTTTATGTAAAAAGTATTAACTTTTTTATGATAAATTCTTGATGGCGAACGCATTCAGAGCTTTCAGCCGTTTAAATGAAACGTATTTGCTAAGCATACAAATCTATATTTATTTAATGTTTTACACACACACACACACACTAGTAGTGTTATTAACATTTCACCGATTGTTTGCTGAAACTTTCACAATAAAAAGAAGTTGCGTTACGCTTTATATAATACATAGTATCGAAAGAATGACAGTAGCAAATGTCGAAAATGATTTTTTTTGTTGCTTTATTTAGTAGAGATTTTTATTAAAAATAAATTTTATACATCACATAATAAATCTATATTTAGCGAAATAACGTATATTGAACGGAAAACGCATATTATATATGGAAAATTTCGTGAAAACTAATTTGTTCGACAGAATACTTTTACGAAAAACCCATTTACGCGAAAATTAATTTAATTTAGAAAATTTCCAAATCTCTGGAAAATTTTTATTCTATTATTTTGAAAATGGCACAAAACTAATTATAATTGAGAACTTTTTTAAAAACAGTTTAAGTAAAAATACTTAAGTGTTCCCTAATAAGTGTCTCTAAAACATAATTTATAATTATATTGCAATAATGATTGAGTAATAATGATCCCATTGTGTCTTAATTTTTGAGAGCAAATGTTTAATAATAATCATTTTTATTGCAGAATCTCCTTTGTGTAAAATTAACGGCAAAAATGAAAAACTAAAATTAGATTTAAATAAAGCGCAAATCCAATTACCGAGGATAATAAAAATTCTATATTTTACGTGCATATTTTAAAAATCAATAATTATCAAAACTAGTTAACGTTCGAGAATACAACGAAAATCCATTTATATTCTGAACTATTTTTAAATCTAACTAGAAGTTCAACTATTAATTTTTTAAAACATCCAAAAATTTTGATAATTGATTTTAGTTGTTAATGCATTGTTAATTACAGTCAATTGATGTCATAGAATCACTTGAATAAAATAGTTTGAATTCATTGGAGTATTTTAAAATTAAGAATTTTATGTGAAAAACACGAAAATAAGTAGATGTTTCAAAGATTACAATCTGGCAATAAAAATACGTTGTTACAAATATTTCTAGTCTACAAATATTTAATAGTTATTAGTAATAACTATGACATAACGATGAATGTCACAATTATACTACTGTTACAGTAGTTTTAAAGCCAAGAAGGTAAAAGTCCAAATCCCTTTATTAATATAAAAAAATCACAAGATCCCTCTATTATAATAAGACATCAAACGTACGAACATACAGCCATTGTCAAATCCATAAGCTCAGCTTTGTCAATTCAAAGTGAGCTAAAAAATAATCGTTAGAATACGGTCAGGAACTTAACAATAAATGAAAATTTAAAAACGAGGACAAATTTTTTCAATGCTAAATATTAAATGTTTTGGAAATGCTAAAGGGTTTTAAAATGCTAATACCTAACTCTGCTCTTTAATTCAAAGTAATATTTTATTTTTGTTGGTGAAACAAAATGTTAGTGAATAATTGAAATTACTTTTTGTTTTTGGGCAAACTTAAGATTTTCTGTATTATATGAGCGATTATTTCAACGAAAATTACGCGGTAAATGTGCGAAGCACAATATTTAAATACTTTTAAAAAATGCATAAAAAAGTTAAAAACTCGCATTAAAACTATCGTAACTATAACATGATAACTAAGTTTATTAAGTGAGCATATTTATTGCAAAATCATATAATGCGATTTTGTGCAACCGTTTACATACTAAATTGATTATATTCGGAATGTCTTCGGTAAACATTATTATCAAAAAAAATCTTTATTCTTTTAGATCTAATTATGATAACACGTTATGTAATTAAAACTTTAGTTTTTGCAGCTTAGCTTTGAATAATAATATAAAATCCTGCGATGAATTTTAAATATTATTATCTCTTAAATAATGTTTTGTTTTTCATTTGTTTAAGCAAAAGTAATTACATTAATCATTATGCAAATTATAATAATAATAATTAGATATCAACTAAAATTTATCCTAAGTTCTTACTAAGCATAGCTTTAACACAATTCTCACGGTTGTGTCGCGATAAACAATTAACTACAGCAAACAAACGTGTGATTCAGTGAAAAATAGTTTTTATTAATCACTAGGAATTTGTTGATAACCAAATTTATTGTTCAAGAATCTAATGTTGATCTAAAGGATTCCGATGTCTATAAAACAGTAATTTTTTATGCACTTAAGTCAGAACACTAGCGTTCAGTTATTTGATTTATCAATCCTAAAAAGCTGATGACAAGAAAATGTTGATCACGCACACAACTTTTAACAAAAATACGCAAACCAGCGAAAATTTTAAACTAGTAAATCTAGTTTGAACCTTTAAGCATAAAATCTATTCTCTATTGGCGAGAAAATGTCAAATATGTTCAATCAATTTTTTTACCGGCATAACTAATTTAATTGTGTGTAAAATTTAGGAATAAAGTAGGATTTCAAACGCCGCGTGGTCTGTACTTTTTTCCTGAAACGAAAATAGCAAAGTAATTTGCTTGATTGGTATATATTCCTATATAATCAATTTGTGTCACACCATTTTTGACAGTGATATACGCAACACCATAACCATAAAAATGTATTTAAGTTAATTTGCAAACTTGTTTAAAAATATGTAGCCATCATTTTGTCGGAAAGCACAGAATTTTATTTACCGCTTACCGTCAAATGTCTTGAAAATTTCAGTTTAATTAAATTATAAATGCTATGTTTGTTAATTTTCCTTGCATTCATTTTTTTTGAAATTTTAGTTTTTTTTAAACATTTAATAGCTATAAGTGGTTTTAATGAAATTTTTATTAGATATTTTACATTTATAACTCAAAAAATCAATTTAAAAAAACAATTCTAACAAAAAAGTGTACGCACACACAAAATCTCGACATAAAATATCGCTTTTAAATTACATAAGATGCGATCGTAAAAAGTCGAATACTTAATGATCTGGATATAAAAAAACAAAAGTCTATCACTACTTTAAACAGCGAAACACTCTCGCTCGACATCGATGCTCGCATAGCTAAGTCTCTTAAACAACCAATTTATTTGTATTTTACGTTATCGGGGCCGCAATTCGCATACTTAAGCATTTAAATCCCCAACTTAAGCGCTTTCAGTCATTGATACATAAAAAACAAGATAACTTTATATATATTGTATTCTATCGTTTATTAACCTATTGACAAAGTTTTATTGAATTCTCCAATTTATATAAGGGTTCACCAGTAAAAGATAACTTTGTTGTAATATATAAACATACAGCTAAAATAGTAATCACAACAATGATTACTGGGCATTACAGAAACACTTCATTTGCCAACTATATAACTATTTATTGCCTACCATTCAAAGCAAAAAAAACTGTTTCTATTCATTATTTGATATTCACTCTAATAAATCGCTTTTTTGTTGTTAGTAAGTATGAATAGCGTATATGGTTATTGATATATATTCTTGCGATGGTTTTTATTAATATGTAATAATTTTACTCAAATAGAGAAGCGAGAGAGTGAGAGCTAACAAAAACATCTAAATAACATGTGCATTATTTTTATTACATTACAATAGTTCGCCATCAAAAGAAATAGGCGAACATTTTATGTTCACATTAGTTGTTATAACAATGTTGTAACGTCTTTGCACTTCTTAGATAATGGGAGATCAAGAAAAAATATTACTTAAGCGAATTCAAGAAAAAAATTAATCTTGAGATGATTCTTCGTGCGCGTATATATAATTCAACCCACATTCTCATTATTTTAGAAACATTCTTTTATTTTGCTTTCTATCTCTTCTGTTATCTCCACATCAAAAAAAGTTTTTTTAAATTAATTGCGTAAAATTGTTATTAAATATTTATAGCTTTTATTTGGTTTTATTTTTTAAAATATATTTAATACTGGGAAAAAGAGATTTAACTTTTCTCGGAATATTAAACGGAATTTTAATATTAAAAAATTTTTAATCGCACACAAACTTTAACATTAAAGTTATACAATATAAGCTACAATTAATATTAAGGTGTTATAGCATATGCCGGATGTATTGTTAGCGCGTTTTTTAAATAGTCTAAATCTCATTATTGATTTTTATTTAACTTTTAATAACCGTTAAGACAAAAGAGTTTAAAACCCGTATACCTAATTAAACCTACCAAACTTATGAAATCAACCAAACCTACCAAACCAACTAAACCTAACAAAAAACGTAACTAAAACTTATTGTAATTGGAACTTTTCATAATTATTTAATTCATTCGTTAAATAAAACTCAACAATGTTACAATAAAAAACGCGCTAACAATACGTCCGGTATATGCTATAACACCCTAATATTAAAACAGTTTTAACTAGTCATCCTTAACTAAATTTGAATCATAACTGAGCTCGACTTAAAAACACATGTATTAGTGATGTCTGTGATTTTGTAAGGCTATAGCTAGAATTAATAATGCTTTTACCATTCATACGAATTCATTTTACCATTCAGCTTAAATATGAACAGAATAGAATATGTCACATAAAGATTATTTAAATAGCCCAAAAATTCATTTATGTTGTTGTTATTTTTAAAAATTGAATAAAAATATTAGTTTATTTTTCAATAAAGTCGAGCTTATGGAATTGACTGTCAGATGTGCGTGTCTCTGTCTGAGTGTTAAGAAAGTGTTCGTTAGTTAAATCTTCATTTACGTACGACATTTAACCTAACAAACGAGAGATTTAGCGTTGTATGCCCGTTGTTCCAGTTTAATTTTATTGTATTAAAATAATAAATTTATGATGAGCCTGATTAATGACAACGTCAATAAATTTTATTGCATAAACAAATAAGAGTTTATATGATTTGTAATAAAAACTGGACCATCAAATGTGAATTTTTTCGTTTCAATAGGGCCTATATTAACGTGAAATGGCAATAACGTCAAAATAATATTTATGCAGAGTTTTCACTGTCTCCGAATTTACTGTCATTAAGTATATGTAAAAAGATATAAAAATGCAATATTGAAACATCCTCTTATGTTGTAATATTATTTCAATTAAACATAAGCGCTTTTCTAACGTCACAATATTTTTATATTAGTATATTAGTTTCACCATATATCAAAGCTTTTATTTTTTAGTTTTCATCTGTTTTTCGCCGTTACTATTACATGCCAGAGTGGAACGGAACATAGAAGCATAAAAACCAATTTTTAATAAATACACAAACAGTAAAAAAATTACATGAAAGCTTTTTCAAGAATAAGATCTCCTATTTAAATATGTTTATAAGCATCTAAAGTTGAAAAAAACTATTGAAATCAATTTTTATTAAATATAGTCGAATAAAATGTTACTTTTCTACGATTTATTAATACCGTATTTACTGTGTACGATTGAGTTAATATGTGCTGCACATTAAAGCGAGAACGTTATTAGATTTTTATCGCAGGCATATAGTCAATACACTTATATTTTATCTTAAAACGAAAAAAAACAAAAAATATTTTTATCAACCTAAGAGTTGGCAGACGTTAGATCAATGTTGACTTTAAAGGAAGCGAAAGAATATGATCATAAAAAATTGAAAACAGTGTCGCAATTTTCAATAGCTCAAGTGCCATCTGTGACATTTCTAATTTAGGTTAAATGAGATGTCTATAAACGATTCGCTGGAGCGAAACAGTTGGGACATATATATCATTAGGACAAACGAGCGTATGGCCGAAATGAGTTTCAGCCTTTCGTCATCGTATCCTTTCGCAAACTTATAATCAGTCCGCAAAAAAACTGGTGTATTAAAACATTTTGTTCATCAATACTAGATAAATTTTTAATAAAACTTAATCTAACGTAGTAATCTAACGCTTATTTGTTTTTCTTTTTTTTTGTAGTTGAAATTAATACAGAAATATTTTGACATTACTTTTCGGTTCTTAATTGTTTTATTACGTCATTATAATAATGAATATAATTTATGGATCAGTTAGTTTATCACTAGATCATTAGGTTAAACTCATTGGTACTTGTACTAAATATTTATCTTCGCCGAAACATTACTTATACCAGCATAAAGGAGTTAATTGTTTGTGAAGCATACGTGAATTGCAAGAAAGTGTCATTTAAGTGGAAACTTTTGCTGCACACTCCAGCTAATTATCGTTTCGCTTCAGCTAACTATCGTAACAGTTAGCTTCCCTATTCATATCATCCTTAATCTCTCGCTTAATCAACAGAATGAATTTATATATTCGAAGTCAAATAAATTATTTTACAAAAATAATTGTGAATTGCAAAAAACAATGGAGCAATAATAAAAACTAAAACTTTTTTCGTTTAGCTGTACTATTTATCTTATTGTAAGTCGAAGTATTTGGTTGTTTTTCTTAAACCCATCCGTACTGATACCGAATAAATAAAAAGAATACATGATTTAATGAAAAAATAAAACGCGAACATAAAGATTAGTGAGAGAAAAGGAGCACTGAAAAGACATAAAATTGGATAAACAAATACGACACAATCAATCTCTTTAGAGTGACATAAAAGTCCACTATTATTGTCTTTCAAATGATTTAATAAGTGTTTATATGTACCGAAAAACATTTTTGTCGATTTAATCACATCATCACAGTTTTTTTGCAAAACAAAATCTCGAATAAGTCAAAGTAATCTGTAATCTAATTTTTTCGCAGACAAAATATTGAGTATGATTTTATTTAGATTAAAAGCAGGCGTAAAAATGCAATTTTTCAAACAACAGAAAAGTGAAATATTTTTATTATATTTTTATTATATTTTTTGTCAGTCATAGATTTTTGCAAAACTTGTTTGCGTTCAAGAAACAGTTGGTAAGGAATATTTAGGAGGAAAAAGCGCTTACTATAATTTATTCTATGTATTCGATGAATTAAAAAATTCATATTACGTTCTGAGCAAAAAATGTTAAACAAAAACATGGCGAAAACAAAATCCATTGATTTTTATAAAGTAATGTATTTACGTATATGTTTATTTGCCGTTTATTTTGAATTTAACCACTGAAACAATGTAAATAAATTAGTTTAAAAAACAAATATTAAAGTAACAATAAAACTTTGATTTAATGAGTTTAAGGCAGTAGTATTAACGAATTTATGAAACTAAGAATGAATTAACAATTCCAGTAATATTATGTTAATAGTATATAAAACATATATTGATAATCAGTGATGGCCAACGCTCGAGCGGATGGCGCTCGGTGATGAGCGTGAGCGGTGAGCGTTAGACTTTTACAGAGCGC
>JAQIXJ010003614.1:0-12385 GCA_034700185.1 Phthiracarus laevigatus | reverse complement strand
AAAATTTAATATGTTATACTGTATGCAAACTTTTGCTTTCGAGTTTTGTGACATCAACTCTAACTCTCCAATAGAATTGGAGTGATATCACAAAATTTTTCGCCAACCTATTTGGCAACGTCTTTAGCATAACATCTTTTCGTTTTCAATGCAATGATAGAGCAATGTCTACTTAAAATCCGTTGGTCCTTAAGCTATTTAAATATCTATGTTTATTCCTATTTTATGGCATATTAAAAATTGACATTATATGATTGACATTTCCGTGTGTCTGTGTGTCCGTCCCCTATCATTTTTAATAGTAATAACTTTATTGAGAGTTCAAACAGTTCAAAACTCTTAGAACAATATGCCATCTTATGTGTATTCCACTCTTGTTTTATGTCTATGACTGGACAGTCGGATAATCAATTAGCATGATTCTTTGAAATAAGCGGCAAAAATGTTTCCCAGAATATTATGCAAATAAGATATTAATATCAATCATTAATGCTTCATTTATAGGCAAACTAACTCGTAAGTTATTTTATATCCGTATTTGTTCCATTTTTTTCTTGTTTATGCAAAATTTGCGATTCATAAATAGAGATTGATATGGATATCATGCATATGTTTCGATGACTCTTTTTATTGAGAGAATATGGAACAAAAATTTAAATAGAAAAACTCTCAAACATATATATGAGTTTAGTAGCGAGCGATTCATTTATTGAAGAGAAGAAAATCGAATGAATTCACAGACTAATAAAAGAAATCGAATATATTTGAAAGTAAAAAAATATGAGAGCGAGAAAGTACAATACATTTATTTATGACAAAATATGCTGCTAAAAATTTTAATAACCAACTTTTCTTTGCGGCTATTTTAAACTTTATTTTTATTTCTCAGCCAAATTTTTGCATGTCAATCCGTATGTCTTACCTCTATTCTGATGAACTTATTATATCTCGTTTTAGTCAATATGTCAATATATTCAATTTTTAACATAATGGACGCAAAAACTTATGTTTATCCCTATTTATTATACTTTTTCTATTTTTATTTTTTCCCGAATCTTTTCACAACAATAAATAAACCTAATATTTAATACACTAAAGCGTAATGTATATACAAATATCTTCGCAGATCTTATAGAAAAAAGACCAGAAATATGTATTTCGCTTTTTGCCTATCACTTTACTACTATTTATCTTTTCTATAATAAATTATATAACATATATATATATATATATTTCTATGTATATACTGTATATATATGTTATGTATGTTTCTGTGCATTAAAGCAAAACGAATGTTCAGGAGTGCACACACACACACACACACACAAGTCTATAAGACATGGTTTGCTTTCTTTTCTTTCTTTTTTACAAGTGACAGAACTTTTGCAGAAATGCATTTGCGATCGATACAAAACTATTTTTTTTGTTCTTCTTGTTATAGTTCTATGTCATCATTGTCTTCTATTCGCTTCCCAAAATGTAGGTCTTGTGTGAGTGAGTAAGTGTGTGCCTGTTTGTGTGTGTGTGTTGGAGAAGTAAAATTTTTTTGAGAACTGTCCAAAAATATTCTCGTCTATATTGCATTTTCAAATCGAAATGGTATTAAAGAAGAAAAACGCTATAAAGATGACAGTAAAAAGAATTAGCAATAATATATTTCTGAGAGCTATATATATAGCGTACACATATTAAAGGCCGCATAGTCGCTGTATTATAAAAAGTTTGATTTGAATTACAAATTTTCCGTCACAATAGAGGTTCCACTACTATTTGCAATCGTAAATTTTTTAACCCACTCGGCATTATCACCCTATTTTCGCTAAATCTTTTTATTTTTCTCAATAAATTTATTTAAATAATGCATGGAAAGGTTTAGAGAATAAGTGGGAATATGGTGGTTTGCACCTTTTTTAACTCTCATTTTTAGTTTTAAAATCAAAATTCAGGTAAAACGTTTTTTTTTGCACACTTATGTGATTTTTTCATCCGATGAGTAAGAGGAAACATTGAAGGAAGTGTTGGTACTCATCAATCCTTTCAATTTTATGTGAAAAGGTTTAATCACAAAAGTCTCAAATTTTATAAACACTTTATCAACATATAATTTTTAAAATCGATTTAAATTTAAGATTGCGCTATATAATAGCAAAATGTTTAACTAAAAAGATTAGCTATTTTTTATTAGCAAAATTTATATTTAGATAAAAGCTTTTAAATAATTTTACTTCGAGATCAGCACTAAATTATTATAACAAAATTCCGTCTGAGAAAACATTCCGTTCTCCAAGATAATTTTTTTAAAAATCTTTTATTACTTAAATATTTTTTTTGAACCAAATCTTCGATTCTATTCAGAACAACAATTTTTTTATCGGCACTAACTTTTTCGCGTATTTGCGAATTTTCTTTATCCAAAAGTTCACAAAATGTTTTTCGAATACTGTTTAACAATTTTTACTACCGTTTTATCTCGCACAAGATTGCCCAAGCATCGACTCTTCTTATTATTAACTGGCAAAAAAAGTCCATTCCCATTCGTGCGATACATTTTTTCGTATATCACTCTCAGCGTGACACTAATCCAAAGAGTTAGCGGGAATAAAAATATTCCCAACAAATTTTCTTTTGTGTGCCAACGAATAAGATCTCCGCTATCTAATTCCGCTTAGATATTTTATTGTTGCTGCGATACTGTTTTATTTTCGTATCGCTGGCCTACACACTAACTCAAACCATAATTCTATATGTGTGCGAGAGAGAGAGAGAGAGAGAGAGAGAGAGAGAGAGAGAGAGTATTTCGCCATAAATGGCTTATCGCCGCAATTTTTTCATTTCCTCTTATGGCACACATTCGCACTCTCTTTTCATCTACCATCTAATATTGGTGTCTCGCAATACATTCGCGCTTAGTTTTTCGCTCAATCAATTGTATTACCAGGTGTTAAATTGTTTGTTTTTTTTTGGTAGATCCGCGTTCACAAAATTATAGGGTAAATATTGGAATTTTATTTTCAGTTACATTGTAAACCTTCTTAAAATAAATTTCAAAGTTCTACTCTCTTTAAATGGCACCGCTATTCTATTATTTTGAATCACATTACAGTAATCTATGTCACCTAATCTATGCTTACAAGTTAGTCGTTAAACTGGCCAAACTTATCGGCTGGTAATTCTATTTGCGTGGAAAAACTTTCCTACGCTACTCTCAAACGCTAACTTATCACTATCTTTCACTTTAATGCACTCTCACTCGCTTATACACAAATACAAGTGATTTATTTCTAATTACTGGGTTACGTGTAAAGATTTTACTTTTCGTGCTTTTTTTTATATTGAACTTCTTGCTACTTATTTATCTGTTTTATTTTAACTTAGCGCCACATTTACTTCCTTCATTTTTAATATCGGTTTATCTGTAAAGGTTTTCGATAAAAACTCTTCGGGTTTGTTCAGCCGCATAGCATTTCGAAATATTTTTACATTTTTCCTTACCATTTATCATATTTTCAAAGATATAAAACGCTCTTAAACATACCGAAAAAAACAAAGATAAGTTATTTAAATATATAAGAACAAAATTATTTTAGCGGTAAATTTATTCACGAAATAAATGATGAGAAAAACAAAAATATAAATAATAAACTAAATTATTTAAACTTTACAAAAAAGGGTAATAGAAATTTACTATCTAATATGCATAATTAAAACTTAATCAAATACTAATATACACATAAACGCTCCGATGCAAAACTATTGGTAGAACTGGAAACATGAAAATTAGGGTCCAAATACGTATGGATATCCGAAATATCGTAATATATCTTACTACGAGATTTTGAGCATTATTTCGATTTCACGGTTGTTTGTTTGAATTTAAAAATTTCTTAAATGTTTCTGTTTATGTAACTCATGCACATCTGCGTTGTTCCACTCAATTTTTTTGGTTTTTTTTCGCAGAAACACAAATGAAAAAATTTCGCAACCGTTTTCAATCAATTTAACAACCAAACAAATAATAATCGTTTGCTGTAAAATTCAATTGTTTCGCTTTTTATCGTCTCACGAAAAACGTATAATTTCCCGATAAAATCTGTCAATCAAAACGCAATGACGTTTCGCTCCGAAAAATATCACTTAAAGTAACAAAATCGACGGCATAGCAACAGCATTAAATTTTATGAAGTATGTGTTGTTTTTGTTTTTGTTCGCTTCAAAGCGTATTGCCATGTCTAAGTGATATTGACGGTTGCAACATCTAATTTTTTCAGGAAAAAACTTTGTCTGGGAATCAATCCACTAAAACATAGATTAGCTTATTTTTTCGGTCACAGGGTTTTACTAGCAAACCAATAATAATCAGCGGCTGTTAAAAAATATGTTTGAAGATCATATTTTTTCCTTTATAGGTAAACATTTTATAAGCTCTAATAAAATTGTTTAAAATCCTATTGGAGACTAAATTAGTTTCTATAAAACTCATTCTATTATTCTGTAGACAGATATATATAGAATAACTAATGTTTAGTAAAAATTGTATTCTTTCGCATGGAATTTAATATTAAGTAGATAATACTTTCTTAGTGATATTTTAAAATTTCAAAAACTTTATAAAAGTGGACAAAGGTGTATTCGATATAAGGAGAATTTACTTAACATAATATTATACATTTTAATGTATTTATCAAATAAGAAAATAACGATTTTCAGTGAAATTATAAATTTCCGCTTTAATCAATCTTATTTATGAAGTTTCGCAATATCGATAAAGTCATAACAGCTCTATTTTTATATTTAACTTTGAGCGAAGAAAGTTTAATGATAGTTAGCCTGAATACGTTCTAAATAATAAGCAAAGATAAAGAAGAAAATAATGAGAAAGTTTTTCTTTAAAAAACTAATAAATAAAAAACAATTTCTAACTAAATTGAAGCAAAAATAAAAATAAGGATTGTGCAAAGATTCTCTCAGCTTCTATACTATTAAGCACAGCAAAGAGTTATTGCGATGCTGAAGACGCATCTACTCTTTGCTCATTAATTTTATCACACTATTTTTCTGGCACTACACACACACACACACACACAATGTTGCTTTATATAATCTTTAATGGGGATTGAAAATATTCACATCCCTCTATTGAAGGTGTAGGAGTGAAAGAGTGACGGAATGAGTGAGACGATGAGAGGGGAGAGAGAGAGGCGCAAAGGAAATCAAGAGATTGATGTATAAGCCACTAGAAGCCATCATAAAAATGGTATAATAAAGTATTAACACGTAAGCGAAGAATAAGTGTGTTGTGTGCGAGCGAGTATCAAATAATCATTGAATGGCCGAATGGGTATAGGATTAAATACTGAAGGATAAAAGAGAAAAGTTAATAAACAAATTTTTGTTTTTCTATCCTTCGTACTGTAATAAATTCATAAAGATTCCATTTCCTACTTATAGACGCAATCGAAAACCAACTTAACTATACTTTACTTTAGCTATACTTCACTGACTTTACTCTATGAAAGACATTTGATTAATGAATATTTTTTAGCTCACCAGTTTTTATGTAATTAATTATGAAATCCATTTTTAATCATTATTTCTATTTTTTTTGTACCAAAACGCTTTACAATATATCTTTTTGAAATTTGATCTGACAAAATGTAAACACTCGAATACTTTTCAATATTTATTTGCATAATAAAGGCATTAATAATTAATAATCATTTAAATATATTATTACAAGTAAGTATGTTGGTGTCGTTCGAGTTTATATTAAAAATAAATAGTAAACCTATTCGCACTGTAATCTATAGTCTAATGTTTTTCCATACCCGAAGTGCACTATAACATTCGAATAGCTTCGTATAAGAATAGCATTTTAAGAACCTATTAAACATGGTGTGGATTGTGCAGATAAAAATTTTTCTAAATTATAAATTATATGCGCGTACACAACGCATATACGGCACACTTCTGCGTTTGACAGTGTATTTAAGTTTTATATTTATATGCAGTTTTTCCATTGTGAAATCTAGGAAACGTGTTAAAGTCGCCAGGAAATTGCATTAAACCCATAACGCGCACAATGGCTAACTCAGTTTATTTATTAATCTGCTTTTGTTTTTTCACTCGCTATTGTTTTTCCAAGACAAAAAAACGTATCAGAATTTGATTAAACTTTGATTTTTTATTCGTTGGCTAGACATTTCGGAAGTGATTTACACTGACGTGTTACGTCGCTTTTAGAGTCAACACTTTTCAATCGCCACTCTTATTCTAATACTCTTATGGTAACTGCTTATATAACTAACGTCTGCCTAATGTTATATATAGCTGCTGTTAATATTTAAAAAGGTTTTCGATACTTACGCATTTAAGAAAAAGTGGTTTAAAGTTACATAATAAATGTAGTATCGGATCTTATACGTTGACATCTAAAAATATCGCGTACAGTATTTTTGAAATCGCAGACAGAGAGAGTATTTTTTGTAGACTCTTGAGAATTTTGCATAATCCATGAAAAAGTAATTTTCAATAAACATTCGTAAGCTATATACTCATTATTCCCTAATGTGCCAAAATAATTCACATTCTATCCATTTTAAATATTGTTTAGACTTTATTAAATTGTCTGATCTGATGAAATATTATGTAATTGCATTTATGTAAATTGTTTATATATATATAAAAGGTGAGCTTACTTTGGCTCATTGAGACAGGAGTATTACCCAAGTCTGAAAGACAGACTATCGGAATCAAGTTAGTGACGCGAAATTTTTTTGTAATGTCAGAATAAATTTTTTAGGTTAGATATATTTTAGATTAAAAATCTGGTAACCTTACTGCTCTGTTGAATATATGATTTAATCCATTTTGATGTCATCGCAATGCACCATTGGTAATGTATTTTTCATATTTCGTTTCGCGCATATATTATTTTTTTCAGTAACACTATGCTGTGTGCGAGCGTACAAGTGTACTATCAATTTAAAATTTTTGTTTGCGAATATTTATGGATAACGGTGGAAGGGAAAAATATATTTTTAAATTTAAATTTCTTTTTCTTTATTTCTTTCTTCTACATGAGCAGTCTTAAAACAAAAGTGACATAAGAATAAGATTACACCCAAACGATAAGGGAATTCTTATTTACATTATATAAATTTTAAAAATACTATTACTCGATATAAGCGTAAACTCGTTCTCATGAAAGTAATATGGATTTGCGTGCGAATAACAGTAATGGTCAGTATTTACGTCTGATTTGGTGCAACAGAGAATTAGTGCAGTCATGAATGGTTAAGGGAGTTAGCGAATTGGATGATAAAAGATGCGATCTTGAGAAAGAGAGTGAGAAAGAAAAGAAGGATGAAAGCGAGGAGAGAGAGAGAGAGAGGAGAGAGAGATAGAGAGAGAAAGAGAGAGAGAGAGAGAGAGAGAGGAGAGGAGAGGGAGAGAGAAAGATTTATCATGTGTATTGAACTGTATGTAATATTATCCTGTATTCTTCAGAATTACAAATGAAAGTGAAAGCTATATTTATCAGCGATACTAAGAATATATGATAAGTCGACACTAAAGTTTTGCTGAAATTTATTAAAAGTTTTCTGATCTGTAGAGTTCAAGAATTTTGTACATTAAACTCTACTGTTGTGAGAAACAGTGCGAGAAATTTATTCTGCAACTTGTTAAGTATTTATTGTCTAACAAAGAAATATTTCTCGTGTATCAAAATACTCTTGACATTTTTATAAAAAAAATTTTAATAAAATAAATTCGCTTTATTTAATTGTTATATTGTTTCACAGTAAACGCAATTACTTACGCATTTTTATTTCATTAAAACTTTGCCACAAATTTTTAAACTTATTTAAAAGTAGTTTATATCTATTAACATAATTTTACTAATGAATTTACCCTCTTTGATGTGAGCAATTTTCATTATATTCAACATCCATCTAAATCTACAGTACAGTTTTTCATTTAAGCTTTTATAAAATAAATCTAACCGTTCAAACTTAGACGAAGCTCTAATATTAACATTTGAGTTTCAAAAGTTTGGATTTTATGGTAATGATAGGTATTTAACCAAAAATCGCAACATCTCTGTTATTTATAACAACTCTTAGATTCGTTCCTGTTTCAGTCTTATTTTTTATTTTACAAACTAACATGTATCACAGAATTGTTATTATAAGTTTTTATTTAGACAAATGATTTTATAATTACGTTAGTGTTTTCAAAATACGTTTGTGTTTATTCTATTTATAAAAAATTGAATTACGAAATAATTTTATTTATAGTTTTAAACTAGCATAAAATTGCAAAACAATCTAGAGTTCAATAAACTTATTTTCACCATAGAAATAGAAATAAATAAACAATTTATTTTTATTACTATTTAAATGCGCTAAATAAAGATGTTAACGGTTTGGATTTGAAATGCTTAAACAAAGATTCAATTGAATTCTTAGAAGTTAAAATTTTTCAAGTGCTTTTTAATATTGTTTAATTATTCTACAACTATTTAAATCAAATGGCGACCTCAGGCTTTCATTGTTTATTGAAAACAGATATTCTAAATAAATCATTAATTTAGTCTTTTAAAAAATAATCTAAAAATATAAAAACTATTTATTCATTTTAAATGGGGTTATCATAGGTTTTTTAATTAAATATATAGCTCCGAGAAAAATAAAAACATTAGCACTTTTGTATTAAAGATTTTCTTCCTACTATTTCGGGTATAATTGTCGTATTGCGTGGCACAACAGTTGCTTATTTTTACTTTCAATAAAAAATGTTTTAATACTAAATATAGACTTAAGCTTTTCTATTGTTGCCTACGACTAATGGAGGAACTTTTTTATCATTAACACAATTTTTTATATAACTAAAAGTATATGAAATAAAAGCTATTTTAATCTGGTATAACTTATAAAAGCATTTTATAATCTACGAGGAAATGTTAAGCACTGCGAATTAATCATTAAATCTAAAATGTTTTACTGTATGCAACTATTTGTTAATATTAATCGTTTTTGAGTTTAAAGCGAACGCAAAATGGCTTTTATGATGCTTAAGATGCTTAGAAAGTAGCTCACCATTGATGTTTACTCTCATTTATACTATTATTGCAAACGTGATTTGATGAACTCAAATAAAAATTCAATTATTACTACTTTATTTTAGGTCAAGATAAATATAGCGGAATGGAAAGTAAATTAATGCTTGGAATAGAATAAAAAAGCAAAAATATAATTATGCTTAACTGCTAGAAAATAAACTCACAAAAGTCGGCTTGTTTACTCCTTAAAGCATACTTTACTGTGCAACAGTTGCATACCAAACAAGCTTGCATTATTAAAAATATGAGATTAATAAAATTTAATTGTTCAAAAGGTCATTTTAACCACAGATACCGGAATATAGTACAAAATTGAAGGCTTATTTTTTTAACAGTTTGTGTGATGGAAGTAAACCACATTAACTTCGTTTCATTCAAACATTTTACTTCGACAATGATATTCGTTACCAATTAAAATTAGTTTAAATATCAAAAGCTAACTAATTCTATTATGCTTTTATTAAACTTTTTTTTAATAAAGTTTGTCATTACTGTTTAATTATAGAAAAAATAAAACTATTAAATGAAAATATTTAATGGGAAATGTTAGAAACAAAATAAAACAAAAATTCTTTAAACAAAATGAATGATTGTAATATAAATTAGACTACATCAACATAAAACTATTACATTAGGCGAGTCGGGGAAAAAAATAAAAACAATAGCAACAAAAAATTTTATTTCATTTTCCAAATGTTTGAAGCTGTTAGCGTAAAAATTTAAATTTATATTAGTGTCTGGCTGTGGATGTGTGTCAACGAAAAGCACAATTCATAAAAACAAATTAAGTGTTTAAAATTTCTTCCACACAAGTTTCGCAGAATGAAAAAGAAAACAAAACTAAATTGAATTTTTAGCTCACTTTGAAAAAGTCAGCTATTGGATTTGAAATTTCACCTGTGTATCTGTTAATCTGTAGATTTTCTGTCTGTCGACTTTTTAATCGAATTTTTTGGCTTTTTTCGATTTTTTAAAATTTTTTTCTAATTGTTTTGATTTTTTCAACTTTTTTTTTTATTTTTATCACAATAATGTTTCATAATTCGAAAATGTTTTAATGAAATATATTAAATAAAAGTTTTGAATGTTTAAAAATAGAAATCAATAATGTTAGCCAACAATAGATTTAAAATCAAAGTGAGCGCATTACTAACGTTCGTTCTTGTTTTCCCATAAGTCTAGCTAAAACCTATTATTGTTTCTGTTGAATTTCACATTTTTTATCGCTGCAAAGTTTTTTTAAACTTAACTCTCATTACTACCTCAAAGTTTCGCTGTTAGAAAAGTCTATCATTATTATTATCTCATTTTCTTCAGTTTTTTATTTTCTTCCGCATTTCTTTTTATTTAAAAATAAAATGACGCTAAAAACCATAGAAACACAATAGAGCTTGCGAATGTGAAATAAAGCATACATTTACTCCGAAAGTATGCAAAGTATTCCCTTTTCATATTCCTCTGTTCTATTATTTTGAAAGCATTTTGCAAATGAAATACTAAGGAAGTGAAGAAAGAATGAATGAACGAATGAAGAAAAATACAGAGTAAAAATGAAAGAAAGGAGAGAAAGAGTCTGTGTTAGGTCTTGAAATTACTTTTTACTACAATTTGTTACAATTTGCATTCACTGTGTGTGTGTGTGTGCTTGTAAATAATCAACACATGCAAACGTTTCAACATGATTCAAATAGGGAAAGAAAGTATAGTGAAAATACCTTAACAGAAAAAAATCGCTATAACTAAACGCACTCCGCTGACGACTCCCTAAAGAGTTTAAGTCATTAGCTCGTGTTATCATCCCTTTTTGCGCCGCGTTTTTCTCAGTACAGCACTGCTAATAACAAAAAACACAGCACTTCATGTGTTTCTCTGTCTTTTCTTTAACCTCCGCAACTTTCTCTCTCTCTCTCTCTCTCTCACATCACTGTTAGCAACATTATATTTTCCGCATCTTACAATAGTTTATTTACTTTATTTTCAGGTTAAATGGTTTTATAATTTATCTAAACGTATATTTGAACAAAATCTTAGGTGATTATTCAAGCGAACTTATAAAATATTTTAGGGTTTTTTACAATTAAACAAATATACAGAGTTTAAGTCGAAGGAAACCTTTAGTAGATATAAACTAAAAATTTTAAAAATTAAATTTATTCTTTATAAATATTAATTAATCAACAATTTCGGGCTTATTCTCTAATCTAAAATTTTATCACTCATGCGAAAATTCCATTTTTATCAAACTTAGTTGTAAAACAAGAACAACACATTCATAGAGAGCTCACTTTTTCATAGGTTGATGCCCATTATCGGCACAAATATAATTGTTTTTAAGCCAAGTTTTAAAATAACATATCCCTACATATATATATAATGAATAAGCAAAATCCCTTTAATAAATAAGGCTGCGAACATTCTGACAGACGGACATGGTCAAATGCATAAGCTCGACTTTTCCATAAAAATGTGAGCTAAAAAAATATTAATCAAGTAATAAGTAGAACGATAGTGGAATTGAAAATACTGTGGTAATGAAACGTTTACCGATAATGGGAGAAATTAATAGATGTGGGTATGGAAGATATCTCGGTAGTACAAGTTAATCGTGAATTTAAAAAATTAAATTAATTAAATTACTAATTTGAATTTCTAAGCACATAATTTTGTTTTTTACTCGAAGCAATAAAATCTTGTTTAACATATACTGTGTAAAAATATAGATATTATACATACAGATTTTTGTAAAAATCATAAAAAATATGGAATTTCAATATCTTTTGATTAATCTAAAATATTTTTTTACTTCGAAAACTTTCGAATACTATAATAAAATAATTAATAAAATTATGCATAAATCACTTGCATTCATTAATTTCGATCGCATAGAAGTCTGGAAATAATGTTTTTAGCTCACATTGCTGAAGTAACATATAAATTCAACGTCGTCTATTTGCAATCTAAAAATTTCTGGTGTGTGTTGTTTAAACAAGTCAAATTGCAAATTATAAGTCAAATTGTTCAAGTTTTTTTAAAGAAATTCTCACACAATTTAAATAATTAAGCTAAGGGAACAACTCTATTAACTAATATTTCCATTCTTGTTTTGTCGTTATATGAGCTTATTAAATATGTATCAACGCATTCAATCAATGGTTAATTAAACACATATCATTTACCGGATTTGGCCCTGAAAGTCAATCATTTTGCAATTATCGAGTTTAGTTTAATGCTATTTTTATCATTTTTAGTTTTTTTTAATTATTT
>JAQIXJ010003613.1:0-12385 GCA_034700185.1 Phthiracarus laevigatus | reverse complement strand
TTAATAACTCTATTTCCGGATTTAATAATTTTTGGTGGATTTGTGTATCGAAGCAGCAATTTCTTATCACACAAATGCATGCATTTTTTATCGAATAGTTATCCGAGTGTTCGTAACAATTCATTATATTCAAAATGAATTTTTTATCGTTAGCTATAGTTTCGCGAACCTCTTCTAATTGACTTAAATTAGTGATGAGAGCGGATATTAATTCATTGTCACTGATGTGTGCCATCAATATGTTCACAAAATTTTTTGGACACAATTTGTAAATAATGGAAACGTATTGTTCACAACGCGTTAAATTGACTAATAGTCCGAAGTGTTGTTCTGTTGCCTTATTTATAATAATATCGTTGATTATACGTTTGATAAACTTATTTTCGTTGATTAATGCGTTACAGAGTATTGGTTCGGGTGTTGTGGTTGTGTTTGTGGCTGCGCTACTAATTATTATGAGACAATTGAGTGCCACAGCACTGCTATCGCATTGCACTTTGTTTGTGCTGTTGAACACTGTTTGAGACAATAGTTTAACGATTGGTGCGATTGTCTTACTATTTGAAAGTATAAATGCGTCTCTTTTGTTGGCGTCTGTTATTGACATGATTTCTATGAAATAAATTACAATTATATTATATTAAAATTTAATTATGAATATATAATATTTAGTTTACCTGCGATTACGTATTGAAGAATTTTATCGGTTTTATTATGAATCGATGCCATTATTTGTATAAATATAATTTAAATTAATAAATCACAAAATGATATGATAGTTATAATCTGTGATTTAATGGAAATATATAAGTGTTACATAAATAACGTGACGATTATCGCAGCAATTATAGTAGGATTTAACAAACATATGAGTAGGGATGCGAATAAAGTTAATTAACTATTCTTAAAAATCCTAAAAAGACATATTGATAATTAATTATAGTTGTTATATAACTTAAAGAATCCAAAAAAAGTTATTTAGAATTAATTATTCCAACTATTTTAAAGATATCTAAAATTTTATTTTATTTTTAATTAATTCAATTTTTTTTAAATTGGACAAATTGGCGTTAGAATTGGCAATATTGTCGCTTAATTCCGAAATTCCGATAAGTTTTGGGAGTGGTTATGTTTTCAGGGTATCATTTAAAAAATAATTTAAAAAATTTTTCGAAAAAGTTTTAGGCACAAAATATTGTTGTTTAAATCTGTTTAGTTTTTGCAGGCCAGTTTTTGAGGGCCAGTTTTTGAAAATTTCTAAAGTAAAATCAATAGATTTTTTCTAACTTTTTTCTCACTATTTGACTGATTATTTCTAACTAATAATTAGAGACGAAAAATTCAGGATAATTCTTATTTTTTATAGGACATAGTTACAAGTAATACAATAAAAGATGTGGAAGAATCATATAAAAATAAGCAATTTGAGACCTATTTAATGTCCCTGAAAATCCTGAATTTTTAATTGAAAATCCTGATAACCACTGAAAAGCTATAATAATCCTAAATTTATTTTTAAGGAAAAAACATTAGTTTTTTGATCCAAAACATATTTTATACAAGTTATACTTAATTTTCCATAATAATCCTATTTTAAAACTTTTTTCCTTTTTCATTCCTGAATTTACTCCGTTTTTAGTCCTGAATTTTTCGTCTCTACAAATAATAAACTAATTTTTCTAACTATTTTCACATCCTTAGATATGAGTTATATGAACGATTTTTTATAGTTTTGATAATGCCATTACGTTACGTAACAAAGCTTTAATGATACGAAAAAAACAAAAACTTATATATAGCTCATATCTGATTTAATATTGATTCGCACAGATTCAATAAATCTGGATCTTAACTAAACTATATGTTTAAAGTAGAAAGTAATTAGTCTAAAAAATGGTATATAAATGTGTGTTTCTTAACGACGTAATTCTATTATTTGCATTATTCTTTTATTTAGAGTACACTGCCAAATACGAATAAGTACATTTTAAAATTCCACTACTAAGTAGGCTATTAAATAAATATTATAAACGGAATCCGTACTTTCATAGGCGGTATCGAGCGGATTACGCTGGCAATGACAAGACCTGAAGTCTTTCTGAAGGTAATACTCCTTTATAGGGGAAACGGTCCGCGGGAAGGTGATAGGGGAAGCTATTCCTAAATATAAATGTTGCGACAATTCTGGAAAAAATGCTAGAGGGTGTTGTAGTCCAATGTTGGCAACCAATCGAGGTATTGTGTCCCTTGATCTTGCACAATAGTCAAAATAAGTGAAAAAACGATAAAACAAAATTTTGATTTTGATTTTATAATTAAAGCAATTAATGTTTTTTTAATATATATTACAGATATTGCTTCATTTCGAGAAATCAAAATATTAAATACAAGTTTTCAAAGAAATAGAAGAAAACATTTTTCATAGTTTTATATAAATATATAAGTTATTTAAAAATCTTTTAATATTTAGTCTAAGGTTTTTCAAAATGTCAAAATTAACGAATATAAAATACGTGCTAAATTGAATGGTCAAGATAGTGTTGACATTGACACGGAAGGATGAACGGGAAGACAGACAAATCAATTCCATAAGCTCGATCTTTTTTCAAGAAAGTGAGCTAAAACTTTCAGCATTCTAAAGAAAAACCTAATACTTGCAAATTAGAGACTGAACAACAGTTGTATTATTATTTCATAAATTAATTATTTCATGTAACGACATAATAGAAACTTTACAAGTCTGTGATAATTCAGAAATTCAAATACACAAAAAATTTAAAGTCAGAGTGAAAGTGAAAGTTAAAGTGACAATAAGAGTGAAAACAACTACAAAATATTAAATGACATTTTTACTAAACATCATTCAAGTGAAGATTGGGCTAAGATTCTTGATTGTAATAAAGAGACAGACAACTTAACAAAGTGGAGCAGAGTTCGAAGTTCCTGCAAAAAAAGGTTATCAAATACAACAGATCGTATTTATCAGCTGATTTGCATCAAGTGTTTCAAACTGCAGAAATACTATTAATATAATCGAATTGATCAGCAAACAAACATATTCTTTGTTTATTGAAGCGCAAGAAAATTTATTTCCTGTTTATGACAAATACATTCAAACTTTAGTTATTGAAACGTCTAAATCTGATGAATTAAAATTTCACAACTGGAGTGCTTTAAAGAGCTGTGTGTGGAACTTTAAAATAGATTTAAAAATAGCGATAACAAAGGTGTCAAAGATTGTTAGTACGATATATGTTACAGATAGGCATTAGAGTTATTGTCTGGAATCTATCAAATGCATTAGAAAAAAATTGAAAAGAATATCAATTATATCCAAATGAACAAATTTTAATTCAGATTAATTTGGATTTACCCTCGAAATACCAGAAACATGTAAACAATATTTTAAAGATTCATCATCAACACTGATGCAAACTCTGCAAACTTGACTACATATTCGTATACAGTTCAACACGTTATACCGGTTTACCTCACATTTTGCGAAATGTCGCTATACCGCGAGAGAGACGAAATTTTTAAACTTTTAAAATTTATTGATTTACATGTCGGTTTACCGCGACATAATACGACATTTAGAAGTTTTTAGCTCAATTTTTTAAAAAAAAGGCGATCTTATGTTTATTGAATTATAATGATTAAGCATTGATTATAGTTTTAAATATCAGATTATTCTGTGTCTTCGATTTCCAATTCACTATCGTCCGATAAGCCAATATGATCATCATTTTCTTCTGTAACACCAGTTGAAAACATTTTAGCAAGTTTGTGATTATACTGACTTTCATTTCTAGTTCCGCTTGTTGTTATTCCAGAAGTAGTAAACGCAGTTTTAATCAAATCAGAATCGATTTCACCCCAAACATTTGCAACCCATTCTATAATAGTTCCAAAATTTACTTTTGATTTAATTACAGTCTATTTGAAAGATTTTTCCGATTCCAAGATCCAATCTTTCCACAAATCTAAAAATTTACATTTTAACATCGAGAGGTTGAATTAAAGGGGTCATGCCTAATTTATGATCATAAAAAAGTACGATATCATTACGAGTTATTTACTAGTAAACATTTCTTTACCTCCTGGAACAACACAAACTTCTGTACCATAATAGGTCCTAAAATTAGTTTTAACCCTAGCAGATGTATGAGCTATTGCTGAATCATAAATTAATGAGGTTAAGAGACTTATTTTCAAAGTTGGCAAAAAATCCATTATGTCGTTCCTTCCATACAGTAGACATCCAATTGAACATTAATTCTTCTGTCATTGACCCCCTTTTGTTGCCGCAACTTTGACTATTTTAGTCCACTTAATACCTTTTGGAGGCTTTGGTGCATTTTTAAGGTTCCGGAAAATTTTCATTGGATCACACTTTCTTCCATCTTATATTACTGTTAACACTAAGCTAAACCTTAATTTTGCCAGTTGTTTATAGCTTAACGCTGTCAGTATTCTTAAACTCGTAAGTTGATTTCGCAACAGAATCGAAATACAATGGCATTTCGTCCATATTCGCAATGAATAATTGACGGTTATTCTTTTATAAAATTAGATTGATCATAAATAAAGTACGATATCTTTACGAAAAACAATACTAACATTATAATTTTAGTCATTAACCCATTTATAAATGTAATTAAAGAATGATATTGCTATATCTTTCGCGTTATCTCTTGGCCAGTTATTGTTGCAGAACGCAATACCACATCATATCTCTGTTTCAATCGATAACGCCATCCATTTGAAGCAGAGAACGTAATTTTATTATCATCATCTCTGGTTTTATTGATCATATCTCTCGCTTCAATGCCAAATTTAAAAATGTCTTCATCATTTACCTGCAGGTAGAGTGTTTTCTAATTTTATAACAGTTAGCTCATCGAATTCAGGAAATTTAGCATTTCGTGAGCCTAAAACGTGCGATGAATTTAATTATTAAAACAAATAAAAGTTGTACAAAAAGTACGATTTTATATTTCACACTATAGCGACATGTAGTACTACCTTGGGGTCTGTCGAAATATCATGACTCCCGATCTAATACGACATGTCACAAAATGTGAGGTAAACCGGTAAGCAAAAGTTGAAAAATTTGACTATATATTCAGTTTGATGACCACAACCAATTGGTAGGTTTGTTCCACGAGCACAGAAAGAGAACGTCTAGTTACTCGAAAAGTGGACAATTGTGTTTATTTATTGCTCTTTCTCAATAAAAATGACAAATTCACTTGTTTATAAACTCATAGAAAGTTTTGGCAGAGCACTTCCTAATTAATTTTTATCATATAATAGATTCATTGAATAGACAAACCATGAAAATACTTTATGAATATGTAATTGGGTCATTAGATATCAATGTATATTTATTAATTATACCACCACATTGCACTTCGCTCGTACAACCTCTCGAAGTATTCTTTTATATAGAATTAAAAATTGATGTTAAGCACTTACAAATTATGTTTATACATAAGATTGAATTTAGTATTCATACTAGAAAATCGCGAAAAATGATTGAATCATTTGCACTTAAATAGTTGAATTTTTTTTTTGTTCAATAACATGATAAAATATGTATGGTTTAAACCTAAAAAACCATATAGTGATTAAAACCGTTTAAATAGTCAAGGATATGTTTTTATAACATTATAAGGAGTCAACGGTTATAAGATCTGTCAGGAAAAGTGCTTCCTAATATGCAGGTGGTGTCGTGACACTGTTTGTTTTTCAATCATCTTTTTGTTCAACACTTCCATTATCATCCAGAAATAAAAGCTCTAAAAAATTTTATTACTCTTATATTTCCACTTCTTTTCTTTTCACAAGTTCTTAATTCCCTTCTCCCTGGAGTATTTGAAATCGCCTCCGAGCAACATATTTGTTCATGTGTACTAATATTGTAATATTGCCTCTTAAAAATAGGTCTTTCAAAACTTAATGTTTTTTGTCTCCAAATGGTTTTATTTAATATTTTGGTCATGGGATGGGTAAGGTTTTGTCAATGGCACCAATCTATCAGCTGAAGAGATTGATGTGTTATTTGAGTATGCTCGGATTTTAAGGTATCAATAAAATTAATTTTTATTAAAATACTTAATACAATATATGAGGGCAATTTTGATAAAGGTTCCACCCCTCAACCCCTCAATGTTCTGTTATTATTAATTTTAAAGTTTTTGTCCCCCTTTCCATGCTTTAATAAAAATAATAAACTAATAAGGGTGAGCATATACCAATTGAAACTAACTTTACAAAATCAGATATTATGACCGTGTCGATCTTGTTTATTTAATTAAATGTGAGTTTTGAGCCATTTTTTACAGTGAAAAGTAATTATTTTACTTCTTTTGCAATTTTCTAGCATTTTTAACAAATTAAAATTATCATATAATTCAGTTTTTTTTGATTCATTTTTTAAAGTTTAATCATAAACAAATAATTTAATTGTAATTGCAAAATGACGTTTATAAAAAAGCATGTTTTAGAAGAATTTTTTAAGTCTGAACCGAATTATTCCCCTAATTATCGGTATTAAGAGCAATTTGACCGGTAAATATTTTTGAAAACTACGATCATTACCGGTCTTATAACCGGTAATGGACAACTCTATCATTAATGGTATTTTAATTATTTAATTACCATTTTAACAAAACCGATTTTAATTAAGATTTGTTTATTATTGATGTAACTTAACATTTTAAAGAATAAGGTTATAATTTTAAAATTATATTTTTTAAAATTTTTTTTACAACAAAATTATTCACATTTACAGTGAACATTATAGTTTAGAGCCAGACACCCGAGTTTAAAACTATCAATATTTCTAGCGATATAGTCATGGAATAAATTTTGTTGTAAAAAAAATATAATTTTAAAATTATAACCTTATTCTTTAAAACCGATTTTGTTAGAATAATATAATTAAGATTTCTAAACTAACGCATGAGAATAATAGTACGTTTATGTTAAATTAAGTATTATAACTTGTTTTGCTAAATAATTTTGAATGCATATAAAAATTTTCATTTGCTTTGCTGTTCAAATTAAATTAACTTAGCATTATTTTGAAATGAGCTCAATCTTACTACAACTTATTTACTACATCTATAGGCTAACAAGTTCTTTATAGACTGAGTGTGTACGAAATAAAACGAATTAAGTTAGATATTTAAGAAAGAAAAATTATCAAAATAGCGATTAACGGAGTTGTTTGTTAACAGAGTAATGTGAAAAAACATTAAAATTTATTTAATCGGTAAATTTTTTTTTGGGAATCATTATATTATTAAAAAAAAAGTTTTTAATTAAAAGGTTATGTTAAGTCATTAAGCTGTGAAGATTAGAATAATATATAGAAAGCTTATTTTTTGATCTTATAACTTTAATATTCATTTATCCAATAGTTTATATTTTGTTGGACGTAATTTTAAATTTATTGCGAATAAATAAGATAAATCTCTATCAAATTTTATTACATTTTTAATCCAAATTAAAATCCATTCGATTTTTTTTGTTAAAATAAATATTAACGTCTTTAAACTTTTTATTGGTTGCTCGAAAAAATGGTATAATATCTTAAAAAGCAAATTTTCGTTTTGTATCCGTTACTGTGATTTTTTTTCTTAAACTTTCTAAGTCTAAAAAGTGTTTGTTCAATTCTACTTACTCCTAATTTTGAACAAAAAACTCAAAATCTCGCTTAATTTGATGAGTATTTTAACCCTTTTACTCAGATTAATTTCTGTGGCCTTCGACTGTAACAATATATAAACAAGACCGATACATTCACAGAGAGCTCACTTTTAATAGTTTTATCTAAGCTGAGGTTATTTAAAAGAAACTTAAATATTTAATCTAAAGTTTTCCATAATGTGAAAATTAAAGAATATAAATTCGTGCTAAATTCAAAAGTCGAGCTACTGCGGACACGAGGACGGACAGACGGACATACTCAAATCCAAAAGCTCGCCTTTGTCTATACAAAGTGAGCTAAAAATTGTTGTTCACTCTCTGTAATCTGGATCACTACTGAGCCAGATTTCAATAAACACTCTCTCAAGTACATTTGCAAAAATTCTTTTACTAGTATCAAAAAAATTTTCAAAAAACGGCTTCAAATCTCGTTTTTCACACAATAAGTAAAACATCAAATTATTATATCGACGTGATTAACTTGTATTATCGTTTTTAAATTTATTGTATTCACGCCATTATAAACCATTTAATAAGTTAATTTTCCGTTTTTTTTCTAACTCAAGTATTGCATTGAAGTATTTCATTGATACCCATATTTTCAAATCCGAAATTGGAGCGCATTTAGAATTGTTATAAATATTAATTCCCACAGGTATTGGCAAAAAAACAAATTAAAATGTAGGTAAAATTTCGTTTTGAACACCCGCTCTTTACCTCATCTGAAAAAACTCCAATCATTATTAATTTATTAATACTTTTTTGGGCGTAATCATTTTTTGATAATTTTACTGAAGTTTTATTATTTAATGTGTGAGTTATTTCGATTATTCGTTTGTTGAAATTTAGTTTTAACTTAATTGAAAACTGAAAACAGCCGTAATTTTCATCAAGTTTTTCATTTCTAATAATTTTCATTTTGTTATAATAATAATTTGTTATTTGTTTATAACTGTATTTGTCGTCACTTTGTTTAATGAACAAATCCATTCTATTAATGCAAATCCATACAAAACAATATCCTTAATAACCTGTATTCAAGTGGCATCTACCGCATTTTTAAGTAACAGTTTTCGATAAGAATAATATAATTAACTGCTTTCAATAGACAACTGATTGATTTTTAGGCTTATATTTGTTAAAAACGCAGGTTTAAAGTCAAAATTCATGTTAACATAACTAAATATAATTCAAAACTAGTGTTTTATATGCCGCTAACGGAGCTGGTATTTTATAGAACACGAAATATTGAAATAGTAAACAAGCGAACAGTGTGAGAGAGTAACCATATACTAAGTTAAACAAACTTTACAAAGTCAGATATTATGACCGTTTCGAGCTTGTTGAAATTAATGGATTGGGTAAGTTCTTCAAACGCTATCATTTAGAACTTTACACAATTTATATACACGTTCTAAGTGGTTTTAAAGAAACTTATACGATGTCTGACAAGCTAAACATTACAGTGAAGTTCACATTAAGTATAGATGATTAATTCATTCAATTATTTTGTTCGGTAATAATACATACTTAACGAATAGATTTCAATTAACGTCAATAATTGAAGTAATCAAATCAAACTTTATTAATCTTAAATATTTGTGTAAAATTTATTTAAATATTTATTTGAAGGCAATCATTTAAATAATATCTTCAAGTAAGAGACTACGCTCTCCGTGTAATAATTATATATATTATCTACGTCTAACAATTTACTGTTTCAACAAGATTGAGTTTCATTTTGAAGTTTCCTATGAAACTTCACTTTCAACTCTCTGATTGCATTTAATTGATAACCATCATAAAAATATCTTAGAGTTAGTCAACAAAGATAGAAATATTTTCAGATCCAATAGCCGTAAGATAAATAAACATGGCAAATAGTATTATTTATTAACAATGAATTTATTGTATCAGAAAAAGACAAATTAAAACAAAAACACCTGAATCTAACAATTTTATTAGAAGATTAATCACAAATGTTAAGAAAATAGTCATTTAAAGATGATGTTGTTGTGGTTATGGATGTTGAACATTATTTCCTTCCCATGGTTGCTCTACTTAATGTTAAAGGATTTGTTATTATTATGCTGGACTTTAAGGATTTTATAATATTAATTAAATTAGAATGGATGGCAACAGATTCAACTCTTGCGGAAAAAATTAAATTAGAGATTAAAAATACATACATACATACAAACAATATCATTAAAGTATATTCTATAACTTGGCTATTTAAGTTTTAAATAGATTATGGTGAGTCGTTTTAGTATTAAATAATATAATATTACAGTTATAAAATGAAACAGTTATGAGTTATGTTGAAGTGTTAATCAGTACATGTGAACGCTGATGGCAAGAGATGTTACACGTTACGCTTGTGTTATGTGTTTAACTATGACTCTATTTAATATTCTAGAGTTGAGATATATTTAATGTGAGCCAGTAATAACATCCAGTAAAAGGTCACTAGTTTTTACTCAAAATAATATGAACTTTACAATAACTAATGTTATGTTGAAAAGCCATCCGCTTCTATAATTTTGTTAAAATAATGCAAAATTTAGAGAATGCGCTTAATGTTATTTACTTACACTTCTATTGAAGCAAATGCTTGTGTTTTAAAAAAGATAAGTGTTTAATCTAAGATGAGCATTATCGGAATCTAATTTTGTATGCAAACACTACGATAAATATTTTAAAAAATTTTTCGAAACACTATTTATTCTACTATTTATAAAACATTTTTAAATCAAAAATTATCGACGAACAATAATTATTAAAACTATATAAAAAATATAAGCGAACAAAAAAAGAGTAAGTTGTTAGCATTTCTTGCAAACAAAATGCCTTACACATTGATGTTTTGAAACATAACAGCTACAAAACTGAAGATATTGACATTGTATCATGCGATTTTGTATATTAGATTTCTGGTACCACATTACCCATAGATCCAGCACCATATGCGTGAGATTATTCACAGAACTTGTAAAATGTGTATAAGACAATATCAAAATTAGCTTACTTAAAAAACAGCTAATTGCTTAGTTTTCAAAAAATAAACAATAATTACTTAACAAATTATGTTAATTGTTATCACAAAAATTCTTAGCCTAGAAAACAATTCAATTTTTTCTATTAACTAAGCTAAAATTTTACATATCTATTGATTATCGTTGGATAATTTTCTAATTGAATTAAAATGCCTTGAAACATGATTACTACTCAAAAAAATTCATGAAAATTGTTAAAGGGTTATACACTGACAGGTAAAATCAAAGCAACTAATTTTTAAAAATAGTTACTTCAGATTAAAATTTTTTTCAATATAGTTTTCATCAACTTCCTAAACATAAATTCACTTTTGTTTTCGGTGATTATTTTAGTTTTGATTGTCTTAATTTTAATGAGTTTAAGTTTTTAGTTTTCTTGTATTTTGCATTTGCAAATGTTCTACTATTTAGAAAATTTTACTTTGAATTATAGCAAATTTTAATGTCAAACGTTTACCTTTGCTTGGAAATTGCGATAACCTTCACTAAGATTTAATAAATTCTAACATAAAACAAGCTCGAAACGGTCATAATATCTGACTTTGCAAAGTTAGTTTTTTAGCTCACTTTGTAAAAGTCGAGCTATTGGAGTTGCAATGTCTGTATGTAACTCTGTGGACTTTTTTGATAGGAGGCTTTTTAAAAAAATTGTAGGCTATTTTAAAAAATTGTAGGAGGCTTTTTTTAAAAATTATAGGAGGCTTTTTTAATAAATTGTAGGAGTTTTTTCAATTTTTAATTTTTTTAAATTTTTTAATTTTTTTGATTTTTTTGATTTTTTTGATTTTTTCAATTTTTTAAAATTTTAGTGATTTTTCAAATATGGGAATTTTTACAAAAATCGGTATTACGGAAATTTTTTGGTGACCGATTTAGTGGTCACACATATCCTATCCATGTCTGGATTCCATATATATTGTAGACCGGTAATGTATGAACATGTATGGGAAATTTTACAAAAATCTGTATTACGAAAATTTTTTGGTGACCGATTTAGTGGTCACGCATATCCTATCCATGTCAGGATTCCATATATATTGTAGACCGATTATGTATGAACATCTATGGGAAATTTTACAAAAATCTATATTACGGAAACTGTTTGGTGGCCGATTTAGTGGTCACGCATATCCTATCCATGTCTGGATTTCATATATACTGTAGACCGGTTATGTATGAACATGTATGGGAAATTTTACAAAAATCGATATTACGGAAATTTTTTAGTGACGGATATAGTGGTCACGCATACCCTATCCACGCCTAGATTTAATATATATTGTAGAACGGTTATGTATGAACATGTATGGTAAACTTTACAAAAATCGGTATAACGGAAATTTTTTTGTGACCGATTTAGTGGTCACGCATATCCTATCGATGCCTGGATTTTATATATACTTTAGACCGGTTATGTATGAACATGTATTTAAAATTTCACAAAAATTTAATTTTACAGAAACTTTTTGGTGACCGATTTAGTGGTCACGTATATCCTATCCATGTCTAATTTTTATACATGTTGCAGAAGGGTTATGGGTGTACGTTTGTGAAAAATATGAGGAAAATCCATACACGCGCTTTTTTCTTGTGACCGATTTAGTGGTCACACA
>JAQIXJ010003612.1:0-12385 GCA_034700185.1 Phthiracarus laevigatus | reverse complement strand
CTCTCTCTCTCTCTCTCTCTCTCTCTCTCTCTCCTCTCTCTCACTCACCCACACACTCACTCACTCACTCACTCACACACACACACACACACACACACACACACACATACTATTTATTATTGCAATTCAATAAATGTTTGTTACCAATTTTGCCTTTTTCCGAAAAAAACCACCGATCTATCTATAGATATTAGATATTTAGTTTCTTGTTACTATTAATTAAATAATTCCCGACTCAGTTTGCGCGCAATAAGACTTTACAATAAGACTACTCGTAATTGGCTGCAAATAATTATATTTGAAGCAACAATTTAGATATATAAGTTTTGAATAGAACGAGAAATTGTTTTGTTTTTTCTTATTATCTCGTCTTTGCAAATATATTTTGTTACTTGTTTCATGAAATCATAAAAATAGATGGTAATCTTATTCCAAGTTATTTTAAAAGTCAAATAACTTTTGAATCTTTGTTTTCCTACCATGCCTTAAGAAATTCTTTTCAATTACTTAAAAAGAAATAAAAGACTCTAATTATTATTCAAAAAGCGTAGAGAATACTCATTTAGAATGAATGATAATTTTGTCAGCTATAACATATCTGAATACTTTAATATTCATTGGAGAGGAGACGAAAGAGCAGAAAAGTTTTGAGACCCTTTGAAATTAAAATTTTAATTAAAATAAAATGAATATTTTGGGCTAAACGTTAAACAGTAGCTAAATTTATGTTTTAATATGCTTTTATTATGTTTTTTTAAATAATTTAAATAACAGATAAAAGTGAGAGGTTCGATAGGCTTATTTTCAGCTTAATTGTTTGTAGTACACTGATGTTCACTGTGCAAACCATATTCCCTTAAATACATTTTATATTTACTAGATTTATACCTGTGTTTGCGTAATAAAAATCGATAAAAGTGAATATATAATGTGCGCCTATATAATGCTTCAATAGCATCTTTGATGCTATTTTGTTGTTGCTGGCTTTTGACAAAATTCTAGCATTTATAAAGCAGTAAATATATTATTTTAATCCCAACGCAATTTACATTTTTATTAACGAAGTGTTGAGTGGTTCCACAATTTGTTTTACATATTTTTTGAGATTAATTTCAGTACAATATAATTTGAGATATGCTAAGAGATTGCTTTCCTTATATTTAAATTCCGTAACTATAATATAGTTACTTCATATCTTCTAAATATGTGCTGGTGTATCTTTTTGTAAGCTCTATTGGTTCAACAAAACTTTAATTAAACTTATTACTAATGAAAATGGAAAGCAAAAAATAATTCTAGTACTGATTTGTTGAGATAATAAATCATTGGTAATAAAGTTCTTATTGAGTTAATCAAAAAATGTTAGTTCATTTTTTACAAAACATCGAGCTTTCGGTTTGACAATGTGTGTTATTCCATCTGTAAGTTCGTATGTCTGCAGTATTATATTAATAAAGTCATTCTGCATTTTTGACGTCTTGAGTTAAAAACAAATGTTTGTGGCAAGTAATTTTGAATTAATCTATGAAAACGTGAGCTCACTATAAGTTAGTCTATCTTGTTTTATTTTAATATAATCTAAGAAAATAAATTACTCAACGTTTAGTTTAAAATATTTAAAAGATCACAAAAATCCAAAATACTCTAAAGATTTTAACATAAAAAATTATGAAAACAACTCTTTAATTCTATTGATTTTTAAATATTAACTGCATAGTGAAAACAAGGTCCGGAAAAATGGATACAGGTGTATTCAAAAATAATGGAATCTATCTTTTTATTCAGTGTTTTCATTGTTGCGTTGTAACAATATTTTTAATTTGACTATATAAAATGTGAATATTACCTGTAATTAATTAATTAACTTTTAATGCTCCCACGCGTGAGACAAACTAAAACTTCAATGAATATACAATTTTATACTTTATAAACGGGCATGCTGCTTATAGGAAGAAAATTAAGTTTTATAAAAATAATGATATACCTTTATATTAAGCTATTTTTAATAATGTCTTTAGGTAAACATTTTTAAACTTTTTAGGCTTGTTTCTTACAGTCTCCGGCTTTCCATTAGTTTATAGATCACTAAAGAATGTTATTTGTTCATTATTTTTGATTGAAGTTATGTTGATGTTAAAATACTTTTTCTTTAATACTTACTGAAGTGTTATTACATTTAAAATTTTTAATATTTCTTTGAAAATCCTTTAAAGTTAAACCAATTTTTAAAAAATTATTTATACCCATTAATTTGTGCATAATTTATAATCGAATAAAAGGTGCCCCAGACTTTGAAGTTCTGGAGAGGGTCTCATTTCGGTTTTTTTCAAAATTGAAGGGGCAGGGTCAACCTCATCGGATTTAAGCTACAATTTTTCCATGTTGGGCAAAAAAGTGTAATTTTCATGAAAAAATTGCAATATTATGACTTCAGATTTTCATTGGGCTAAGGATGGTAGCACATTTCATTGCTTTCCAGCACCCGTCTCTTGGACACCCTGATCGAAACTGTTGTCTTAATTTGCAAACTTTCAAGTTTGGAACTGCCATAAACTTATTCCCAAATAAGAATATTATTTATCCTCATAGTGTTTATAAATAAATAATCAGATACTGTATGTAATAGAATTAGGTTGAGTAATACTTTATTTAATGCACCGCTAATTTATAATTTATTTTAATGCACACATCAATAATCTTTTAACAAAATTCACTTAATTAAAGCTAAAATTAATCATTAATTGTCATAAAGGTAGCCGTTTTCATTTATATTGACTATAATTACTTTCGACAGTTACTTATTGCAAGATGTTTTAGTTTTGAGCTAATTTGTTTAACGCTGCATAAATGTTTAATTTGGTTAATTATTAATTATAAATGTTATGCCGTGTATATCGAAAGTGCGTCATATATAAAAGAAAGTCGTTTATATTATTCGAAGCACATGCAAAAACGCCTTTGCAAAAAGCAAATGTGGGCAAAACTTGTAGCCGCGTACTCAAGTTTGTTGATGCCGCGTATTGCTTGTTAATAAAAAATTTGTATTGTAATTTTCTTTCAATTTTTGCAGAATTAATGTTTCGTTTCGTACAATCAAGTGAGAATCAACAAATCTTTTGACTACAAAATGTGATTGAAATGCATAAACGATTTCTAAATACGCTTTGATCTAAAACTTATAAAACTTTTATATTCTTATGACTTATTAACATTTTAATATTATATTTCTAAAACAAGTATGTAAAGGTAATTATTTCTCTTCTATTTGTGTTAAATTGCTTAAAAACATCTGAAGTAGTAATGACTAAGCTAGTAGCGAATATTACCATCTATTTTGGAAATTAAGAAACGAATTATCCCTCAAACTGATTATCAATTTACCATTCAAACGCTTGAAATTTATTAAGCGCATTACTGGAACATTAAATAGTTATTTCAATAATGTTAAATAAATTTCAAAAAAAAATGATAACTCTTATTCCTTATTATTATTAAAACCAATCTTATTACAGCATAATAATTACTCCATGTACGTTGAAGTAATAATTTTTAGAAATTAAAAGTTAAAATATTTGTTCACCGAATACTATTTTGATTGTTAAATATAATTTATTGGAGTAATAGATTTGATAATTATTTTAAGTTGAGACAATAATATGTTTTTTTGAAACTTAAATTTTTTTGAGGCTATTAAATATGACTGAGAATTAAATTATTGGATCAAATGGCTGTTTAGTTTCTAATTTTGTTTTAATCGAAGAAGTGTTAACTATATATAATTTCATGAAATTTCTCTTAAACGCTAAACAAACTTAATCTGACTTATTTTAATTAAATTTATCTATTGGTTTTAGACGTTTAAAATTCAGAGCCACGCGTGTTTTTAAAACAATTTACGAGTTAACAAACGCTGCAAAACTTTTGTAGGTTTTTCATACAAAATATATTTATTTAAAAATGTTGAAAGTATTTACTTCAATTATACTTCATCCTTAATGCATACTTAAGATTATAAGTAATTGGTTTTATAAACTGTTAGTTCTAACATTATCCCGTCAACCAAACAATTAATCAAAACCTAATGACTTAAAACCATACACGACGTGATCGAAGGGCAAATTCTATACTGATGTCAGTATGGATATAAAATCAAATAATTTTAATATATTTCACGCACATTAATCCACTACAATAGTTGTAACCAAATTTTAACAAAATAAATTGATTAACAATTACTTAAACAGGTATAAACGCGACACATGAAAGAATGTCGGATGATTTGTTTGTGGCAGGTCTGCCTCAAAACTTTGTCGACGCTTACTCCATTGACGAACCGTTTGGAAATAACACGATTGATTTAGAGCTTTCTATCGACATCGACGAAGCGGAAGATTTTAACGATTACTCCATGTACGAGAACCGAACAGGTCTGGCGGAAGATATGAAATTTTTAGCTTCAATGCCCGAATTATGTGACGTGACATTTCTAGTGGGAGAAACGCGTAAGCTATGCAACTTATTTGAATTGCGAATTACATTTTAAAGTGCGATTTTCCTCGAAAAACGAAGAAAATCACATAAAAATTTTATTATATGTACACATAGAAAAAAACCCATCTAAAATATAAAAAACACAAAGGAATGATAAAAAGAATTGAGAAAAGGAATATATTATCAAATGTATTCGTGCGTTACTTGTAGACTGATTTTGTTTCTTTTTTACTTTCTCTCTCACTCTACATGGATATTAGGAGAACCGGTGTGCGCAGTGAAAGCAGTGTTAGCTGCTCGAAGCAGGTAATTTTGTGTTTTTGTGTCACGAAATAAGTGTTTCAACAAGTTTTTGATTGATATGCAATATAACCGACACTTATATTTTCCTGTTCGCTTTAAACGAATAGCTTTAGCTTATGCATGATCAAACGATTTATTTCAGCCTTGTTTCGAAACACTTAAACAATCACAGAGAAAAGGATATTAATTTTGTCTTTATTAATCCAGAGTGTTTCATAAGCTACTATATGGCCAGAAACAGCACCAAATACCAGGCAGTAACGCAGTGAGCGGTAATGCTAAAGAAACTGTCGCCAAGAAAAAAGAATCGCTTAAAGACACGAAATTTAAATTGTTTTTGAAACGCAGCTCAGAACCAATACTGAATGGATTGCCTTTTAATCAACAGCAGGTTAGTCACAAGCCCTCACTCTGTCGCCATCACTTTATATAAGGTTTCTTATTTATTTCATTGCAATTGCATTCACTGGAAATCTTTCGCAAGCTTTCATCAGAATTTTTTTACTTCTCTCTCTCTCTCTCTCTGCGCCATACATTTATATTCTGTTCATACTTTTATATTTATTTATTTTTGCTTATTTGACACAGCCTTCGGTGCAAACGCACCAAACAATGATAATAGAAGAGTTTGAACCCGACGTATTCCGACAGCTTATCGAATATATTCATACAGGATGTGTGACATTGCAAGCCAGAACTCTATTAGGTATGTTTAGTTTTGCGCTCTATTAATGGCAATCAGTTGTATTCTTGAGCTGATTATGTCTACATGTAGAATCATATTTGCATCTTAGCTAATTTATTTTAATCGGTAATTTATAGTTATACCACAACAAATTACAATTATTAATTAGCCATCGTTAAATGGTTTTGAAATTTATGTTAGTTCATTAAAAATACACTTCATAACCCGAAATTTATTGAAATTTTAATCCATAGGGTATTAAAAAAACAAAGAGAAAAAAAATGAAAACTTTCTTTTTATTGTGTCATTTTTTACTTGATGCTTTTTAATTCCTAAGACACTCTATTACAATAAACTTTCAAATTTAAGATGTATTGAAAAAATCATCTATTCATTTGTTTTGAGACAATCATTAAATTTGGGATTCAGTTTTATAATAGTTTTTCTCATTTTATTCAGTTAGTCTTTATCAGACCATTTAACTAATTTAAACATTTAAATTTTATTCATAACATTATATCCTAGAGTTTTTGTTTTAAATAATTAACTTCTTCAAATTGCGCTAAAGTAGGCCAACACTTCTTTGTTCAAAACAAATAATTAAGCCTATTTTGTATACTATTTCTGAATTTTTTATTTGTACTCAAACGTATTGTTTTGGAAATGTTTATCATCATTGGGAATAAAACGTTAGATGAAAAATTTTAGGTAATAACTTTTTCTACAAAAAGATTTGTGTTTAATATATTTAATCATAATGAATCAAAGTTGTAACAATGTTAATATATCTGTATAGTACATTACATTTGTTGATAGCATGCTATTAAGTTAATTTTTTTGCATTATCTCTCTCAAAATAAAAGGCATAATTATATTAGCTCAACAAATAATATGTTAGGAATTTGTATTATTTCAGGTGAATAAAAATACGAAAAAATAGTTAAAACTAGAACTGAAAAATGCACTATATATCTGCTAATATATCTGTAGAGCAAATGAAATGATTTAATTTTCTTATAAAATCGCAAAGTCGTATTTTCGTTTTAGTTTTTATCAAATTTAAATTATATATAAGCAATTTAAAAACGCAAAATTACTTTTTATATTTACATAATCGATTTTAAATACAAAAAAATTGAGCGCGTAGTTAAATAATGAAATACTTTACAGTAAATTTCTATTTAAATAATATTTTAACTTTAGTTTTAACTTTAAATGAGTAATTGTAAGATTTTATTTATGCATCAAATAGCGTGTTCATAGTGTATTAATAAACTTTGGTTGTATAAGGTATCTGTAAAGTGTAAACGGTCCATTTTTTTATAATCTTTAACTATTATTGCATTTAATTTAAAGCAAATTTAATAGAATGTAAAAAATTATTTGTTTTCTGTCTAATAACCTTTGTAATCTGGAATAGCTATAAATGAATTAAAGATAACGGTTAGGTTAATTATATAGCTTTGTTTGGTAGGGTCGTCTTGGGTTAGATTTGTATTGGTTTGGGTTACCAAGTTTTAATAATTTAATTGGGGTTATGTTAGGCTTGGTAGAGCTGGAATAGGAATAGCAACTTTTGGGTTTGGATATTAAATGATAAGAATTATATTGTGCCAAATTTGCAAATATGCAGCAATTTAAAGAAAATTTTAGAAAAATTAATTTATAAGTTAAAAATTTTACATTTTGCATTTTTGAATTTTTTAAAAATTTAAATCAATTTTTTCGACTTTTTTAAGCTTTTTATTGTAAAAATACATTGTAGGAAAATTTTTTAAAACTATTTAATTTATATTTATCAGTTTTATTTGATTTATATCTATTTTATTTAATTTTTATCAGTCTTATTTCATTTTTATCAATTATATTTAATTTTTATCGGTTTTATTTGATATTTTAGCTTATTTTTCTTTTTGATTGAAAAGCACATTGATGGAAATTTTTTTACTTTTTTGAACTTTTTTTGAAATTTTTCCTTTTTTAGAATTCTTTATGGTTGCGTTCTATTACAGTTATACGCGTACACTATCTATGTCTGTTAGTGCACGGAAAAAAGTAGAAAAATCTATACATGCGAATATTTTTGGCAGCATTTTCAATAGCCACAAGTATGCCATCCATGCTTAATTTTTCAGTTTAATGAGGTTATGTTATAACAGAAATGGTTATAACAGAAAAAACTATGAAAATCTATATTCAAGAATTTTTTGTTTATCAATTTATTGCTCACGGGTGTCCCATCCATACTTGAATCTTGAATTTTATACATGTTGTAGACGTTTATGTGTGAGTTTTAGTGGTCGTCTCAAAATCGAAAAAAATGATTTAAATTTTTAAAAAATTCAAATATGAAAATGTAAAATTTTTAACTTATAAATTAATTTTTCGGAAATTTTATTCAAAAAATCGTTATGATTATTGTTTAAATTTATTGTAGTAAAACAAATTAAATATATCATATTAAATTAAATATTATATGAAACAAATTAATAAATTTATTTCAAAGAGCAGTTAAGTATTATTTGTGTTAAAAACTGAGATATTATTCAATAAAACCAAGAAATAAGACTTGTTTTAATTTATTTTGTTCCGTCCTTAAATTTAGTTATAGCGTTTCGTGCGCCCTTTCGTTCCGAAGGCGAATCCCAAAAAAAACTAGAAATTTTAGCTGAAATTTAAATCTATTCCTTTAAACCGTTAAGAAAATCTCAGTATTTTTGCCGATTAAAACTTGTATTTTGTTAATTTTTATAACAATTGTAATGCAAACAAATTTTCAACAATTGGAAAGTTAAAAGAAAAATCTTCCAAAATATCTTAAAAGTTTATATATGGTTGAAAGTCAAAAATTTAATATTACTTTAATTGTTTGAAGGATTGATGAATGCAGCGGACTATTATGGATTGGATGAATTGCGCCGCTCTTGTATTAGTTTTGTAACCTGTTGTATCACTGTGGACACTGTTAACTCAATTCTCGCATCTGCCGAAAGATACATACAGTACAAATGCACGAAATCTCTCGTTCAAAGAGTATGCATATTTTCATATGTTTTCATACTGTTAGAAAAAATTGAAGATTTAGTAAAGTTTCTATTGAGAATCTGCAGTATTCCAACCCCTCCACCAAAAGTTCAGTTTGATTTGGGAATTTTTAATAAGTACTATTCTTGTTCACAACTTGAAATTAATCATTTAAAATTTCATTAAAAAATAATAGAAGTTCTCAATCTGTCACATATAACTTCATATCCACTCGCCCTCATAACATGTAATTCTAAACTAGTTTCGTAATAATATATTTAAAGAATTAATAAACTAATTAATAACCATAAATTGTCCGTATACCGTGGTATAGAGTAGCCTCCCAAAAGGGCACCCAATTCTTCAGGCCCCGACACTTTTCCTCGGGTCGGGTTCGAGTTTGAAACTATCGGGCTTAAGTCGGACCGTGCTTTGAAATTAAATTTTCGGCCTGGTCGGGCTTTGAAATGATTCCAACCTATTTTAAAACTTTATCTCTAAATGTATTTTTAAAGTAAACAAAAATTCAGAACGAAATTTCAGTTATGCTAATTTAATTTAACAGAAGAGAACACAATTAAAACCTGATAAAACTGATAAACTATTATTTTTAAGATCAAATTATGATGATATTAAATGAAACAAAATTTTGATTATATGTTGTTTTTTATTAAAATCGGGATAGGGCCGGGTCGGGCCTGAATCTAACGGGCCGAAATTGGGCTCGGGCTTAAAATATTTAACTATTTGTGAGTCTAGTATAGAATAATTGCCACATTTTCAACATTTAATATGAGATAATATTTTTATTTTGTACGCAACATTTTCAGGTGCTAGAGTTTGTTGATCATCACGGCAATGAGGTGTTAAGTCTTGGATCATTCGCATTACTGCCCGAACATGTTGTGAGACTGATTTTATCTCGAGAAGAACTGAAAGCAGATGAGTTAACGAAATTCCAAGCAGCACTTCACTGGAGCCAAAAATGCTGCGATTTCGATAGCACGCCAGGCGATGGCGATCTTAGAGACATAATGTCCAATTTTCTGGAATGTATTGAGTTCTACAAAATTCCTGCGTCAGTACTGATGCGAGACGTGCACCCGTTAGGCGTAGTTCCAGATCACGTTATTATGAATGCTTTGGCGTTTCAGGTATTATACTTTAACTATCATTAATTTCTTCTTCTTATAAATTATTTTGCGCATCAATTAACTGGAAGAATAATACACTTTCAATGACAAATAAAAACGAGTTTTATTTTGATGGTAATCTGTTATCGCTGTAATCGATTAAGAATTAACGATTGAAATTCTGTTTAAAAATTAAAGATAAAGTATACATTATTCAATAAAATTAAAAATTTAATAAACTTCACAAACATATTTTATTAGTGAATATTTATCACTAAAATAATAAACATTTCAAATCGAAGCAATTTTCTTAGAACTTTTGAAACGTATATTTTAAAACAAACTATGATATAAAGTTTTTTCTAAATTCAAAATTCAAAGCTTCGCTGCGTTCGCTAGCGATTTAATTTTCAACTATATTCACGCAAAAAATAGCGAACGTTTTGCACTCGTACTAAACATATCGATTTGATTATGATTGCTGTCAATTGATAGGCAGATCCGAGTAGTGTTGACATACACAACGTTGAATCGCCAAATCGTTTCCGGAGAATGACTCTTCCGCACGCACTCAATTTGGCCGCAAGTGATTTACAGCATCTTAGACAATCAAGTAACTGCTGGGCCGAAAGAACTGCTGCAATCAACAATGTGTCCGAATTGAATCACTGCTCAAATTCGAAAGAAGAGAAGAAAGAGAAATTGCGAATAGGAAGAAGAAGGGGCAGTAAACCGTTTAAACGTTCAAAGACATTAATGGAGAGTAGCTAGTGATGTATAAATTAATTAATTGACTCTGGAAAAACAGGGACTGTATGTATATTTACAGTATTTATAAATTATACAAAAATAATGTTAACACTATGTATAAATCCATTCGAACCATTTATTCATTTGCATATTTTGTTAGTGAAACAACCAAAATTCCCCAAAAGAGTAAATTGTGATATATTTTGATATGTTATTAATTTAGGTGGAAATTTAAAACATAATTGTTTCACATAAATACAGTAAAAATCGATTTATAATTATCTTGCTAAAATGTTTGAAGCATTAAATTATTTTGAGTCACACAAAAATGGTGAGATGTGAGAACAAAAAACTAATTAATATATTTGATAAATAAATACACTATAAACTTTAATGTATATATACTATACGTAAAATAAATGCACAAATACACCAGTTATTTTCAATGAAATTTGCAAAAAATTTGTTTGCATGGATTAAAATCATATGGCTAATTTCATAAATGAAAATAAAAAGAATCCAAGAAAAAACTAGATCTGATTGTATCAACAATCAGATGTGTCTTAAAGGCTATTATTCAAAGATTTGTTTAGTAATTTTTTATAAACTTTATTCTAAAGTTATTAAACATTTTATTAATTTATATAATTATTTGATTTGTTAAACTCATCGGATTTAAGCGACAATTTTGGGATTTTTTGTAAAATGTGCCATTTTCATGAAAAAATTGCAATTTTGAGTCTTCAGATTGGGAGGGGGTTATGCCCATTCAGATCCTCCCCTCTGGACACCCTGATATTAAGCACTTATTAAATTTATTTGCAAATGTTAACTTAAATTATCACAGGTTTAATCATTAAAACCAATAAAGCGTTTTAGACTTTTAAAACTCTTTAATATTAATTTATGTTATTAAAAGTAACATATTTTAAGGACAATATCCCGTATCCCGAGGGATTTAAAAATACAATTCAGAAATAGTATAGAAATAGATTTAATTTAAGTTTTTGTTTTTAACAATCGCGTAGTTTAACTCAAACTGAAGATTGATTAATTCAAACTTAATTAAAACAAAATCTCTAGGATATATTTCTAAGAATAAAAATTATATTTTATATGGTTAAATGTCTTAATTTTTTAATTGGTGCGATAGAGAATGAGAAATATCATAATACTGTGAAACCAGGGCGTCCCAGAACCTGTCGGCTTTTCCGACTTTTCTTAGTTTTAAGGGGGTTCAAACTACTCGGATTGAAATGGCAATTTTTCTGTCTTTAACCAAAAAACATTTAAAATACATTAAATTGTTCATTTTCATTTTTAAGGTAGGTGGGTTAACTTTTTTTAGAATTCTAGGAGGAGGGTTACCATAGACCAGCCCACGTCTGGAACCCCCTGCTGTAAAACTGCTGTAAAACAATTTAATGATTGTCTAATGATTTTTTGAAACTCATCTAAACTTGAAAGTTTATTGTAATAGAGTGTCTGAGGATTGAAAAATTTGTGTCGTTTCTTATTTACTAATTTCACTTTGATAATACCGCAGGGTTTTAACATCATTATACCTTGGAATAATAAATAAAGCACAAAACAAATATTTTCGAAACTATTATAGAATAATAGGCCCCAATTATCGCTGTTCGTTCAAAGTTCACCAATTTTTAGGTTTACCACCGTATTGCCAAGAAAACTCAATTTTCTTATTCTAGTCATATTGTTATTATGCCATAGTGTGAAGTTAAATATTATTCCATTTTTTAATTAAATTTATAAAACTTTTCTATTTAATAATTCACATTAAATTAATAATTGTGATTAGCAAAGATGCAAATATGATCATAAATGGAAAAATAATCAGCTCGAGATTAAATCTGATTGCTATTAATTCAGGGTGTCCCAGAGGGGGGGCTGGAGGGGGGTTACCCCCCCCAAGAATTCTCAAAAAGTTGACCCCCCCTACCTAAAAAATGAAAAGTGACATCTCTATGGGGGAAAAAAT
>JAQIXJ010003611.1:0-12387 GCA_034700185.1 Phthiracarus laevigatus | reverse complement strand
GATCGCTATTGTTGACGACGACACTGTCAAACAATTATCAATACTCATTAACGTTATGCCCATTGTTATACCAATAACCGCATTCATATGTTTATTTATTGGATGTATTTTATTTAATATTGCTTTATTTAAAGCAATTCGCATGAATAGACTGCTGGAAAATGTGAGTTACAAAAACTATTTGATAGTATTGATGTGAGAGTCGGAAACTATATAACTATAACTATTGTACTACATTTCTCGCAGTTTGATTGCAAATTTAAGTAGGAATAATTCAATTGCAATTTAAACATTTTTGTTATTACAGGCAAAACGTAACGCGTGTGTAGCGATGACAAGCGATTACAGGCCAAACTTAACAAATAAGTACATACCGGTGTCCAATGGCAATACCACTACTTGTGTTGATGATTAGCGCATACATATCATTAAACATTTCAATAAACTATAAAACTGTGAATTTTTTGTACACCCGTAATGAGATTATTGGCATTTGTATACTTTTATATTTTTCAATTCAATAAGTAAAGTTTTTATAATAGAATCGGAGTGCTTGATAGGTAGGTAATCATAGCTTTGGTATATGTTAGCGATTGTTCGTAGTATTTATTGTAGACAAGTGGATGTCGATTATCAAACCACTCCGACTGTTCGGTTTTTATACAACGACAAGTTACTTTCATAATTTTAATTTGCGATCACGTATTATAATAAATCATATTTTAAACGATGAAAGTATTACAATTCTGTAAGAAAAAACAAAATAGAAATTTTATAATTAATGAATTTTGTAATAAAAATGATCAAATAAAATTTTAAAAATCCTCCATATTTTGGGCCTAATATTATAATCGAAATAAGGCTATTCAATTATTAACCATAATCCTATTTGAGTTGGTTTCAGTTCAATATTACAACTTCAATCGGAAAGGATAATCATCAATAATCTTTACTGATAATTCTGAAACCTTTCTACTATCCGTTATACTCTTGGTTTTATTTGGAATTCTTGCTTTTAAAACAAATTAAAACATCAAACCATTTTTGCCATAATTGAAAAAAGGTTATATAGTATTTAACTTTAGTAATTCATACAATAGATTAAAATGTATGCTCAAATTAAGTGTAATTAATTGGTAATAAAAAACTCACGAATAAGAATTTGCGAAACACAATGTTTGTTAGAATTAAAATATAATTGTAAAGACTTATTGATTGGATTTGAATCAATACCTCTGGTTCAATCATTGGATAGCTTCTCGTTTTTCGTTTTACCTATACTTTTCTAATAGCTGTCTGCACTCTGCTAATGATTTTCGGCATTTGATATAATGAGAAAATAAATTGTTCGACTCATCGATTGTGAACCAATTATAAAATAGCACGCAATCAATCGACTTGTCGTATACCGTTCGGATGAAAAGCAACGCATACGACAAATAGCATTCAACAAATATTTTTATCCAATGTATTGACCTGGGAAATGGAAGTCGTTAATTAACGATAGAAAAAAATTGTTTTAATTTCTATAAAAACGTGTTATTAAACCAATTAAGACCCAAATTAATGAAATTTTAGTAAATGAATCAAATGAATTAAACGATTTTTGATATTCCAGACGTTTTTTCAAATTTTTAAATCGATATTTAATAAATGGTACTGAATATGCTAAAATATTTGAAAACACTATTTAGAAAACTAGAACGTTCATTATAAAGCGCTCACTTTGATTCAAATATTTTTCTATGTGAATAGATATCTGCATTAGTTTAGAGAATTATAAATAATTGCATTTAATTTACTCCAAAAGAACTAAGTATATTTGTTGCTTAACATTTTTAAAATCAATTAAAAAATTTTTATAAAATTCAAGAAAAAAAGTCTAAGGAAGTAAAAAAAAATTTAAAAAGTTCACAGATTAACAGACTAACGGGTGAAATGTCAAATCCAATAGCTGTCTATTACAAAGTGAGCTAAAAATCCAGATTAGATATAATTTAATTCAGTCAATTTTAATAATTTTTGTTTAGAATGCCTATTTTTAGGAAAGGTCCCACCAACTCAACACCACCCTAATTGCACTCCTTTCTTCGAGCTGATTTTCAAGTTCACTTTTAACAAATTATCAATTCGACAGTACGTCTCCGTTTTTATTCTGTACGTCTCTTTACAGAGTTTGTATAGTAAAAATAAATTTGATCGGCAATACTTTAATTTATAAATTAATATAAAAGGTAAAAATCAAAATAATCGATAACAAGCTGTCAGTATTCACAGTGATTTGATATTCTCAACGAATTAGATAATAATGCGTTGAAACAAACGGAAACATTTTCGTTTAATAATAAAAAATTAACAATTGAACGAAACAAAAAATGATTAAAATAAATTTAGTTCTAATATTGCTTTCATTATTTAAATGCGATGCTGTGATAGACATTGACGATCGCCTTGACTGTATTATTGAAAGTAAGCGTAATTAACTAATCATAACATGATAACTAACTTTTACATATATATTTCTATTTAATAGACAAAACATTTACTGAGAATGACTGTTTGGCTCGAAACTGCATTTGGAAACCTGTGCCCGAGAGACCAGAGATACCAGTCTGCTATTTTGACAGAAATAAAGTCGGATATAAAGTAGTGAATAATTCAATTAAGAGTACGAACACTGGAATAGAGGCTAATTTGGGTTTGAAAGAAAGCGCGAATCGCAACAATAATTTTGTCCAACATATAGAGAGTCTTAAGTTTCAAGTGGATTATCTAACCGAAAATATTATAAGATTTAAAATATACGACCCGAACAATGAAAGATATGAGGTTCCAGTGCAGACACACTTCCCACTGTTGAATAAGCAAACGCGAGAAGTTATAGCGGAAGGCCAGCGACAATATGTTGTATCGATTAGCGATAATAGCAGTTATTTCCATTTTGACATCAAAAGGAAAACTACGAACGCTAAGATGTAAGCGCAAAAAAATAGATAAACCAACAAAAAAAATAATGGCAACCGTTATTTTAATAGATTTGACACGTCAATAGGGGGGCTAATATTTAGCGACCAATTCATTCAAATCGCCACATATTTGCCGACCGATAAAATCTACGGTTTAGGCGAGAATCTTCACCACACATTCCGGCATAATCTAAACTATAAAACTTGGCCGCTGTTTGCTAAAGAGCAATCACCGTATTTAAATGTGAGTTTTACGGGTCAGTTAAATTTATTCAAAAAAAAATCCAGATAAACAGTGTTTTCATTTTTCAAAAAAAGTTTGAAAAAAATTCGTACGGCGTTCACCCGTTTTACACTGGTTTAGAAAATGATGGCTTATCTCATGGAATTCTTTTTCTTAATAGTAACGCAATGGGTATTTATTTCAAAGTTTACAAAAATTACACTCAAATCGAGTAAACATTACAATTCTCTTGACAAGATTATACGCTACTGCCCTCACCCGCGCTATCATTTAAAACGGTTGGCGGTATACTAGATTTTTTTATATTTGTGGGCCAAAACCCGGAACATGTTATACAGTTATACACGTCGCTAATCGGTAGACCATATATGCCAGCTTTTTGGTCGCTAGGTTTTCAACTGTGCAAGTATGGCTATCATAACACTAGTCACGTTGAAGAAACAATTTATAGACAAGTGAAGCAAAAAATACCCTACGTTTGTCAATTTTAAATTAATTACTGCACCAATTGTTTTTATACTAAAGAACTTAAATGAAATGACTTTTTAAAGGATGCTCAATACGTGGACAGTGATTACAAAGATGTGTCAAAAGATTTTACTTTGAGCCAACAGTTTTTCAGTGGTTTGCCGCAACTTATCGCGAAAACCAAAAATGAGCTTAACCTGCATTGGATACCTATAATAGACCCGGCAATTCAGGCAAATGATTCAAACTACGCCATATTTACCAATGGTTATAAGGATGGAGTATTCGTAAAATGGCCCGATAACTTATCACTTAGCGATAGAAAAGTGCCGGCAGGTGTACCCGATCCTGATATAATTTATGGTCGAGTTTGGCCCGACGGTCCAGCGGGATATCCCGACTATTTTAAGAATGCCACGAAAAATTGGTGGGTTAATAATTTTCGCGTTTTGTATCACGAAATTGGTTGGAAGTTTGATGGACTTTGGATCGTAAGATTCAAAAAATTGTATATACTGTATTTTACTAAGCATTCGATTGCCATTCTAGGATATGAACGAACCAATGAATTTCGATACACCGAAACGGGTGTGTCCTTATCACGACACGTGTTACGCTCTCCAGTGTCCACAAACCAGATACGATGACATTGGCATTAAGTTAAGTGAGATTAATCCAACAAATTGGTTTTCCGTAATAACCATTATTACTTACTTTTCATTTTTTTAGAAGTGCTTTGGGCTCACGACCCGAATCAAAGATTAAGCACAAATACGTTATGCATGACTGGGATTCAAGGCGAAAATGACGAATACATCCATTATGACGTGCATTCGCTTTATGGCTGGTCAATGACTTTACCCAGTTTAAGGTTCACTTCAAAATCGACTTTTGTATAAATATGTTTAAATGTTAACAAATTTGAATGCAGAGCGCTTCACGAGATAACGGGAAAGAGAGGCTTCCTTTTATCGCGCTCGACGTATGTGTCTTCTGGGGCATACACTTCCCATTGGTTGGGCGATAATTCTAGTCTATGGCCGCACATGAAAGATTCTATAATCGGGATTCTAGAGTTTAACCTTTTCGGGATACCATTCGTATGTCATTTTTACAACAGAAAAAATGGGATAAAAACTTATCCTAACGATTAAATTCACTATAAGGTCGGCGCAGACATTTGCGGATTTTTCGGTACACCAGATCCCGAATTATGCCTTAGATGGTCACAATTGGGTGCATTTTATCCGTTCAGCCGAAATCACAAGGATCATGGGGTAGAGTTCGAACAAGACCCGGCAGTGTGGGTCCAAAGAGGTCATCCGGAAGTGACCGAAGCGGCTAGAAATGCGTTATACATGCGATACCGTTTGCTGCCATATCTCAATACATTGTTTTATCGGTCACATTGTTTTGGCGACACTATCGTCAGAGCTTTATTTCACGAATACCCCAATGACAACAATACATACGATATTGACGAACAATTTATGTGGGGATCCAATATGATTATATCCCCATTTCTATATAAAGTAAGCAAAGCTTTAATATTTTAAAGAATTTTATCCGTATATTAAGCTTAACTAAATCGAAACAGAATCAAACTGAGGTTAACGCCTATCTGCCAAACGATGTTTGGTACGAACCATTTGAGGACTTTGTTAGACTACACACGAACACCGGTAACGTTAAGTTTGGTGATTCGCAACTCCATCCGCCCATACATTTCAGGGGCGGTTCTATACTACCGGTTTCTTCCGAAAGTAAAGCGGTGAACACCAAAATTATTCAACAAAAACCTATTCGTTTGCACGTGTTTCCGAAAAATAAGACTGCTTTCGGTGAAATGTTTTGGGACGACGGAGAGACTATTGATACGATCGAGAATCGGAACTACAATCACTATCACTTTAATCTATTCTCAAATTGTTCGATAGAGATCAGAGTTATAGAGTTCGGCTATAATTACAGCGTACATCAATTTATTGACAAAATTTTCGTTGCTAATACTCAAAAATTAAGTGACGAATCGCCTGTGAAAGCCAGCATTAATGGCAAGGAAATTGAGTTCACCCAATTAAAGGAGGATTATACTGTAATTGCCGCTAATATCGATTTAAATGAGAAAAAAGCGGGCGATAAATGGATTTTAAATTGGAGTGTAAACGGTGTTTGTAATCTAATTTAAATTTACAAAAGTGCGGTAATTCGAGAATTTTAACGTCAATAAAAAATTTTTATAAATACAAAATTATTTTTAAATTTATTATCTAACAAAGAAAACTTGGAATTCCATTAAAATAGTTTTAAATTTGATGATAAAGTTGTAAGATAACTATTATGAACTTGATTTATATTTTCGCGTACATTTTAACGCATGGAAACAGATTTATTTTTAAATGCAAAATTCTGTCATCGCTTATAAGCTTAATTACTAGACTACAAAAGAATGAGATACTATGGCATAAAAATATTAACCATTTAAACATAAGACTAAATAATTCGCTCAAGCGATTGATATATGATTTGATTTATAATTTTCGCAAGCAATTTACCAAACGTAACTAGAAAAATGTTATCTTTCAAATAATAAGGGGTTTTGGAATACCATGTATTTATAAACCCTATGACGCGCAAATCGCGTCAAATTCTAATAATCATCGATATAAACTTAATCCGTAAATACTATTAATAAATAAAATAGCTTCCAAACAAGCTTTAATCAGTAACTATAAAAGAAAAGCGATTTAATCGAATTTATGAGAAACTATTCAATACTTAAGTTCAAAATGCATTCGATCAATATAATTAATATATTAGTGTGCATATTCGTATCTCGCGTAAAATGCTCACAAATTATCGCTGCGCCTTATTTTATCCCCATCGACAACAATCCGCCCGATATCACAGAAACGATTAAAGTATCGGGAATCAAAAATTTTATACTAGCTTTTGTATTGGCACCCGATGCTGGAGGATGTGTGCCAACTTGGGATGGAAATTCGTCAAGAAAGGTATACATTTTAATCATACATAGTTTTAATCTGATTCAATAATCAGTAGACATATTTGCTTTTTCATGCCAGGTTTCAGATGATACTATTGTATTGGAAAAAGTGAAAACAATACGATCGGCGGGCGGCGATGTTTCCATTTCTTTTGGTGGTTATTCGGGTGTAGAACTGGGGCATTCAAAGGGTTGTAGCGACGCTAAAACTTTAGCAAATGCGTACCAAACCGTTATCGATAAGTATTCGCTCACAAATATTGACTTAGACATTGAAGGCGACGATTTGGGCGATATCAGTGGTGAAAATAAGAGATTCCAAGCCATTAAGATACTAAAAGAAAATGCAAAGTCCAAAGGGAAAAGTTTGTTTGTGTCGCTAACACTTCCATCTACAACTGTTGGTTTAAGCGATTTGGGCAAAGATGAGATTAAAAGAGCGGTCGATGACGCAGCCATTATTGATTTATACAAGATTATGTAAGTAATGCTTAACTTTAAAAGCATAATAAATAAAATATTACCATATTTTTGTAGGGCATTTGATTATGGCGGACCTGGTAGTGATATGGCAAATGACGTGATTCGTGTAATGGGTTTAGTTCATACCCAACTTAAAACATTAAGAGCTGATTTAAAGACGGACGCGGCCATCAATTCGGCGATTGGGCTAATTTTAATGAACGGTCACACCGATCAGGCGTCGGAATTGTTTTCTCTGGACACATTCAAAACGTTGCTAAACTACGCGAAAACGCAAAAATACGGGCGAATGGCATTTTGGGCATTGAATAGGGATCGTAATTGCACGGGTAATGTTGGTTGGGTGGATGGGAAATGCAGTTCTGTTTCCCAGCAACCGTACGACTTTTCAAAAATATTATCGCAATATCATTTCTAATGAAAGTTTTTATTGGAAAATTTAAAAAAGAAAGAAAGTACAAATACATTTCAAAAACATTCATAATTTAAATTCCGTGTAAATAATCAAGAGAATAAATGCTTAACGCAAAAAAACCAAAAAGAATAAAGTGAAAATGCATCGAAACCTTTAATACTAAAAAGTAATTAAGCGAATTGATTAAAGATTAAAGCAAGAAAAATATTTTATTTGATTATAATATTGACTATCAGTTCAAAATATTGTATATCATATTGACTTATTTTATTTTTAATAAAGATGTAATCTGGAAACATTTTTAAAATCATAAAATATATGAGACTAAAATATTTTACTTCTATCAAAAACTAATCGATTTTGATTCGGGGTATTAAAAATTTTGACCAAAAAAAATTGGGGAACGAAAACTATCGAACTTAAACTACAATTTAAAAATAAGTTAAAAATAATTAAAAATATTTAATATAAATTCACCTTTTAAATATTTATTTCTATAGATTAATAAAACTTGTGGAATGACAACTTTTTAAGTACAGCTGTATATAATTGCAAAGATTTAAAAAAATGGCTAAAAAAATATTTTATGTAAAAATCCTTGTTTCGTAATAATAAAGCAATTACCAGAAATTTACCCAAATTTAAGAGAATTATAGTTACAGTATTAAAGAAAATTCACCACAATTATAGTTATTATTGAGTCAAAAGATTAAAGAATGAGAGTTAAATTTTTTAAAATAGAATGTGTTTCCGCATAATCAATACGAGATTTTTTTAAAATTCAATAGAATATCAAATAATAATAGAATTTAAGAATATAACTTTTCTTAAAAAGTAATCTAAATTTAGAAAACAATTTAATAAAGTCAGCATAAAAATCGATTTTAATTAAATAGAATTTAAAAATTGTTGATAAACTACAGATTACAAGAGCATCTTATGCTTACTGGGTTTCGAAATTTTGTTAACTATTGTTTGTTTCTCTATCAAAATTTTCCGAAGCATTTCCGGTATTAATCACCGTATTTTTAAATAATAAAGCTTTGAATACTTATCGGAACTTTTAGCAAAAACAATTATTCTTTGAAACACCAAAGTTTCTGTTTCTTATTTAGTTTCGAGCCCTTTAGCTTCTTTGAGATAACCATACGTGGATTAAAGTAAGAATTAACCCAAATTATGATTAGATACTTATTATATCAATTTTCAATGAATATATTGTGCGAATCGAATCGTATGCCGACACACAATCAATTAAAACGCTGTTATCTTTCATTTTAAATGCCTTCAGTATTAAAGAACAGAATCGTATAAATAAAAATTTAGCGACGATAATACTCTGCTAAAACTAAAACATTATTAATACATTTCAATAAAGTTAGACTCAAATCAGAAGCTATGGGGTTTAAAAGTTAGTTCTCGTCGAATACTTAACCGATAATGATTTCATTTATAAAATTTTTTAGCAAACTTTTTGGCCATAATAGCGATAATATGCTACTCATCGAAACAAATTAAATGCGGCGAATGTCCGGCAAAAGAAGTTCTAAGTCCGTGCACGTGCGAGAATGGGGCGATAATACGCTGCGGCGGTAGCGAAGCGTACAGTTTGAGCAAAAAATTCGATGCAATCCATACTTACCTGCAACCGTTCAACGCTCACGCAAGACTTTTCGACGCCTTTTACCTCGAAAATCCGGAGATCACGCGCATCGAAGACGACGTATTCTCTGACATCGAATTTCGACGAATTTACTTCACTAACATCACGAAATTGGCGTCAATCTCTTCTCGCGCGTTCGCTTCGTCATCGTTGCCGATATTGGAGTTCCGAATCAGTGGCGAGAATCAGTTGGGTTCGATTGCCGCGTACGACCGATCGCTATTCGACGCGTTAAGCACTCTAATCAATGCCAGGGTTATTGTTGTCGACAATCATAAGCTAACGTCGATTCCGGACCACGCTTTTGAGAGTATTGATGGCGAACAGATCAGTCTAACGGAACTGAAATTTGTGGACAAAGCAGCGCAACTGTCCATCCGATCGATTGGCAATTACGCGTTCTACGAATTACCGCAATTGTTGCAAATCAATCTGAATAATCAGAAAATCACAAGTATTAGTCGATACGCGTTCAATTTGAAAGTTGGTTCCGACGAGATACTGGAGATTCATCTGCAAAATAACGAGTTAACCGCCAATAGTTTCGAAGTTGGAGCGTTTCAGAGCATCGGTAGACCTATTCGTTTGGATTTGAGTCGAAACGCGAAATTAGATTCGTTGCACCGGAATGTGTTTGAACCAATGCTTGGTTTGGACGCGCGAAATGCGATTATACTCACCGGTAATAAATTGCAGTGCGATTGTAGCACTTACTGGTTGATGGAGAAAAAAGAGTACTTCGACGCTAATCAAGTTATTGATGCGGTTTGTAACTCCACCGGAAAACCGATGCAAGCGTTTAACTTAACTTCAATTAAATGTTAAGTAATTTACTATTTCCCATGGTTTCGATTAGTTAATTAATGTTAATTTTAAAGTTTTAAATTTGTTTGTATGTTAACTCGTAAGTTTAAAAATCAATAAAAATAGTTGTTAAAATTAATTTGGTAATTATATAAGAAGTTGATGTATAATAACTAATGCACATATCGATTGATATAAATTAAGTTTATAAGATATTAGAATAAAAGTATCATTACAGTAATAAACTATCATTGTTGGTTGCATTGATCTAAAGCTTGATATTTATTATCCTTATCCTTATTATACTAAAAGAATGATCTCACTCTCTCTCTCCGTCACGTTCTCCTATAATTTAAAGCTAAGCTATTTTTACGAACGTTACCTAACAATATCTGAAAGGCTTTAACTATTATAAAAGATTTTGACATTGTTGTAACGCGCAAGAAAATAGTGTAAAATGCAACAATAAAGTAAATAAATAATGCGGTTTAGAAATTGACTTTTTGACTATTAATTATTAAGAAACACGTTAAGCGTTATAGCATATTCTCAATAAACTTTCGCTATTGTTGGCGCTTTTAAATATTGAAAATTCTTATTAAGTTATTTATTTAATTAACTGATATTTTCATTAATCTTTTCTGTGATTTTCTGTGATAATAATATATATAATTCATTGTAATTTTAAAAGTGATTAAGTTTTGGAATATAGCGGCGAAAGCCACGGATTATGTAAGTTTAAAAAATATTTAATAGAATTGTTTTTTAATTGTTTTTTAGTTTAATTTAAGTATTCATTGATTGATGAAATAAACATATTTTTTCAAAGTTTTTACTGCAGTTTTACATTTAAAAAATAATATGAAAGTTCATATGTAATAAAGGTGCTAATGGTTTGGTTTTAAATGGTTGGGTAAAGGTTTTAACTAATTATTTCGGTTTAGTTTAAGTTTTTAAATATTTGTTTGGATTGGTTTGGTTTAAGCTTTTTTGTTTGGATTGGTTTTGTTTAAGTTTTTAAATTTTTGTTTGGATTGGTTTTGTTTAAGAGCGCGAGAATATTAAAGCATAAAAATAAACAATATAATAATATATAACGATTTAAAACGGTTTATGGGATATAATAGCGGTAAACATATTATTGCTAATTGTTGTGAGAGATTTAAACAGATAAAAATGTATTAATTTTATAAATAATTTATAAAATGTTGAAACATTTTATATTAAATGACATTTTATTACATTTAATATGATATGAAATAATTATTTTAAATATAAACGATTTATTAATATTTTCAGTAAAAAACGGCCAAATAGGTGGTTATGCTTTATACCGGCAGTATTGTTGTAAAAAAATTAATAAACTAATTTTGAATCAATTTTTGAATAAATAATAGCAAACTTAACCATGCCTAACCAAACTTAACCATACCTAACCGAACTTAACAAAACCTAACCAATCTTAACCAAACCTAACCAAACTTGACCAAACTTAACCAAACTTAACCAAACTTAACCAAACCTAACCAAACCTAACCAAACTTAACCAAACCTAACCAAACTTAACCAAACTTAACCAATCCTAACCAAACTTCACCCAACTTGACCATACCTAACCAAACCTAACCAAACATAACCAAACCTAACCAAACTTAACCAAACCTAACCAAACTTCACCAAACCTAACCAAACCTAACCAAACTTAACCAAACCTAACCAAACTTAACCAAACCTAACCAAACCTAACCAAACTTAACCAAACCTAACCAAACTTAACCAAACCTAACCAAACTTGACCAAACTTAACCAAACTTAACCAAACTTAACCAAACCTAACCAAACGTAACCAAACTTAACCAAACCTAACCAAACTTAACCAAACTTAACCAAACGTAACCAAACTTCACCCAACTTGACCATACCTAACCAAACCTAACCAAACTTAACCAAACCTAACCAAACTTCACCAAACCTAACCAAACCTAACCAAACTTAACAAAACCTAACCAATCTTAACCAAACCAAACCAAACTTAACCAAACTTAACCAAACCTAACCAAACTTAACCAAACCTAACCAAACTTAACCAAACCTAATCAAGCCTAACCAAAATTAACCAAAATTAACCAAACTTAACCAAACCTAACCAAACTTAACCAAACGTAAACAAACAACCAAACCTACCCAAAATTAACCAAACTTAACCAATACAATTCTACAATTACCATATTGGATAAGTTGGTATTTCACTAATTTTCGTTAGTACCACATGCGGTGATAGTACCACATGCGGTGATAGTACCACATGCGGTGATAGTACCACATGCGGTGATAGTA
>JAQIXJ010003610.1:0-12393 GCA_034700185.1 Phthiracarus laevigatus | reverse complement strand
AGAATCATGTATAACATAATTTTGTTTCTTCTTTATGGCCGATTCATGACCTAAACGACATGCCTTTCAGTGATATCCATGGATGCTATAAATGTATATATTCTTTGTGCGATTCGATTCGAGTCAAACACATAAGATATATATATATATCCCTTTCATTTCTCGTTAGTCCTCACTGTCTTACGCTACAATCTCGAAGCTGAACGCTATGCTGGAGTTAATGCTCTCTAACTTAAATAACCAGTCATATATGCAGTTTATCTTTCATTGGGAAACTCATCTCAAACTACCAGTTATTTAGTGCTATTGACCACATATATAACTGTATTACCAAAAATACACACACTATTACTTCGAGATCGCATTTAATCCCCTCTATCTTAGGCTGAAGACCCACTCTCTCATACCATCTTTTGCTAGTCTTTATTATATACAATATAAGCATTAATTGTGAGAAAAGTCTTATTACAATAATAAACTATTGTTCAGACAGTAGTGAAACGATTGTGTCACAATCAAATCTCGCTGTAGTGTACAATAAATTTTATAATAATAGACGCGAAAGAATATATATTAAAAACTCAGTCAGATATTTTCAAACGTTGTTTCCCACAATAGAAGTGTATTTCGATTTTTCATTATATTTTGATTACGCTTTTATCGGAAATTTTATAAAAGAACCGAAAAAAAATTAAAAATAGAGTGTAGTGCGTGTGTGGCGGCAGTACGTGACCACTAACACCAAAATGTCAGCAGAAGCAGCAGCAACAGTAACAACAATAATAACATTAACAACGTTTTCGCCTAAATTAATTGTTGTCTTTTCTTCGCTGGCACTTAAATTCTTCATGGATTGGCAGAAACGCCATTCACATAATACATATATAACTCGCGTAAATACCGGATCGTATGCAACATTCATTGACTGGCCATTAAACGAAATAGTAGTGGAGATACGCCACAGTGAAATCTAGTTATACAGTGCGGGCACACTATTATTCGAAGGGACTTTTTTTCGTTCAGCTGGCAAACTAATTGTAGAATTAATTATTTTCACACTAACGCGTCGCTAAACAAATCTAGTTTTAACTTTTATAAATAGTATAAACCGTCGCCGTTTTTTTGTCTGCCTCCCTGTGTGTCGCATACAATAATAATGATCACTATAATAATAGTGCGCACACCGAAAATGGTATGTATAGCACAAAAAAAATAAGAATGATTCGAGAGTTAATTATCAAAATGCCAAATACTTATACATAAGAAAATACTTATGCGATAGAGAAGTTTAGGGTCTATTCTTATAATCTCGCAGATATCCCAAATTGGCTTACATTACGTACGAGTCATTCATTTGGCATTTATGTCGATTCGGGCAAAACACTCGTAACTTAGTATATAATAACCATATAATTAATTAGCTCAACATAGACAATAATAAGACGGACGAAATCTACTGTGAACTAGTTTTTTTTGGCTGATTGACAATTATTTTTTATTATTATTGCCGCGTCTATAACATTATGATCTTAAAACCTGATTAAAATAATGATTAAGTTTTTAACTTAATTAACTCCCATAAAATCTTTTTTTATTTGATTTTCATAATATTCTATTTTTTCCATTCGCTATTATTATTATTATTGTAATTATCTATTGTTTAAAAGAAATAAAAATTCAATTTCGAATAATAATAGCGTAAAAAGTGTAATTTATTTTAATTTCAATTAATCGAAAAATTTTATACGAAAAAAATTCGTTGCGTTTGTGTATTTTTATCTCCGAAAAATTGACACACATTTAATTATTGTCATTTGATATTTTGAAAGAACGAAAAAAAGGAAGAAAACTTCAGCGAAAATGTGAAACCGTTATCTTCTAACTAAAATCAATACTTCATTCAACCGCAAACTTCTAATAAATGCAAGGAAACAACTTTTAAAGGTTAAAAGCGATAAGAAAGCATTTCAGAACTTATGCAGTGTACGAACAACACCGCGCGCACACACACACACATACACAAAGTTAATATTGTTTAATTAAAAAAAAGAATAATTTATTATACAAAAAAAATTTTTAACTTTAAAATCTTGATTTGAAGTGAATTTTGAATAAACTTTATATTACAGTGAGAATGCGTCACACCTTACGGTTAGCCTGCATTTGGTGAGAAAAAAGCTTAATCAATACTAATTGGAAAATTAAACACCGATTAAACGTAGAAAAAGTTTAATTTGCGAACAGAGTAAACACGTTTGCAAAAAACATGCATATATTCGTAATATTAGCGCGTCTCTCAAAAAATTTAATGAAAAAACAAACAAGAGCGATGGTAAACTGATAATTATCGTGATTAAGCGTTCGGATAGAATGTTAATTACTTTTTTGCATGATTCAATTTATAACTAAGTTTCTTAATCATTTTTTCCTGTTGTATACCTTTAAGTTGATCTGGAAATCGACTAAATTTTCTCTTCTCACCATAAAAAACAAATTAGTTGAATTATAAATAGAGTCTATTTTTGGAAAACTTTATTTTTTAGCTGGCTTTGACAAAAAAAAGTAGAGCTTATGCTTTTGACAATGTCCGTCTGCGTGTCCATAATTTATACTTAAAAAATCTCACTGATTTCTTATATTAATAAAGGGATCTGACATCTTGTCATTATGGGCTAAAAATAATAAATTTATCACAAAAGTATGCATTAATCTGAGAAAAGTGAGCAATGAATGTTCGTGTTGATTTCATTTGTTCTAATTTTAAAACGAATTTAAACGATTAGGCATATTTGAAACATTGACATAAAGAAACAATCGATACATAATATCGTTGTTAATAAATTGATACGAAAAATCTGCGAGTGTTGAACATCCACCCAAACCTTTGTATTGAAACTTACTGGCAAAGTAAGTGATATTAAAATGTGAATCGAATTTGTTTTTCGGGTCGATAACGATCTCGAGAGTTAATTAACAGCTCAGCACACAAATCTTAAAAATGTTAATAATTCTTTGAAAGCGTATACTTAAATATTAATGCGCGTTCGGAACGATAATGTACACGACGGAAGATAAATGAATAGATAAGGTTTTATATGCGCGCATATATTTGTATTACCGAAGGGCAATATAATGGAAATGTTTAATTTGGGTAAAGTCAACGCGCTTTAACATTAATGTATAACCAAAACTAAAGCTTAAATAATAATAACATGTAAATTACATAAATAACAGTTTTGTTTCGCAACACACGATGTAATATCGATGCGACTAATTTTAAGAATACCTTAGGTTTAACTAGAATTTTTGTTTAACTACTTTTTATGGACTAATTTATATATTGTTACTACAAATGATTTTGAGTGACGCGTACTTTACATTTCATAATAGTATTGATTGTTATTAATCGACATTATTTTAATAACTAATTATTCTCTTATTAATAGACGTTATTCAGTGTATGGATTAAGGTCAGGAAAAACGATAACATTTCGCGATCATAGTTATGTAATAATAATAATAATGGCAATAATTATATTCACTTTTATTGTTTGTGATAAAAATAATAATAATAACTTATAGTATAAACGTAGAAAATAGGTTACGTTTCTAAGTGGTTATTGACAGTTATTTTAACTGTTATGTTAGTTGTGTTTGTAAATGATTGGATGTGTTTTTTTGTCGTTAATATTTGAGAAAAAAATGTGATTTCCTTAACATTTCCTTCCTTTGATTGATTTCCACTGAAAAACTGCTAAACAATATTCGATTCATTTGAGCAAAAGGCAAATAACGCGAAATTGAAAAATTCGAGAGAGAGAGAGAGATTCGTACAATATTAGGAAAAGTGTGAAAAGGGAGAGACAATTACACGGACAGAGCGAGCGCTTTAGCGATGAAAATAAAGTGCTCTCAAACCTATTGGATTGGTTTGGTTACAGAACAAAAGTCGATTTCCAATTTCAATTGATATCTTTATGGAGAAAGAGTAGCGGTAACGGTATTACATTAATTTGTTGCGCATTCAATCCTACTTCTATGTCTTGATATGTTCCCTACTTTTGTTTATACTATCGGTTTTATACTCGTATAGATTTTGTTTTTTATACATACTATTACGCATTTAAATACGCGATCGATTTCTCTTCACTAACACTGAACGCAAAACTATGTGATTATTATTATTATTCAGTGTTATGATTATGTTTTCAGAAAAAAGCATAGAATTAATGCTAGAAATCAATTCATTATTGATTTTAGAGTCGAGAGAGAGAGAGAGAGATTCATAAATATATGAAAACAATCCATATTCGTGTTCACAACACCGAAAAAACTGTGCGTTATTTTTAGACGACTCCTCAAAACCAAAAATAAATAGAGGAAGAAATATATGAGCGCCGCACACAAAAATTACTTTAACTCCCATACATCCGTATATATAAAATATATATTATATTTACAAAATAAAGAGTGGTCTCTCGTAAAGATTGGATGTCGTTCAGTCGAGTGCCTCACTCAATGATTCCGCTCCATTAACACAAACAGCAACGAGCTATCAAATATAATTGGACAAAAAAAGGATATTGCCTTTTGCATCAAATCGACGACAAACTTTTTTCTCGTACATGCGATGAAACATTCCCATTCACCGTGTATTTCTGTGTCTGTGGTGTTCCATCGGTATGCGATGGCAATGTGATCGGTTTCTCTCGCTGTTACTCCACTCACTCATTGAATCAGTCACTCACAATCATGGATGTGTGAACAGCTCACGCACATATCTCTTCGTTTCTCGTTAGCCAACAACGCTTGCGAAACGAAATCATGAGATGAATGAGCGCCACAATTTTGGGCATCTTTTTTTCAAACCAACTCAAATAATAAGTGGGAGAAGAAATATAAAAACAAGATAAAAGAATAGAATAGATGGACAGAAGAAGCAATGGAGAGAAAAAATGTTCGATTAAAAGAGGAAACTGATGTGTTATCAAATATAAGTTTTTAGCTCCAGTTTCTCGATACGTGAACTTTAATGTTTCAATTTAACGATTTCGAAAACTCATACTATGAACACAGTATAATTAATTTGTTTCGTTATATGTAAATAATTGTTTTCGATTCAAAATTGCATATTAAGTATAGATGCGGACTAAATGGAAAAAAATGTTAATGTAAAAATTGTGTATATTTGTGCTAAATTGTTACTAATGCAAAATATATAATTTTTTTCTAAAGCAAATACTAAGAAAAAAGAATTATTTTAAAAAATAAATACAAAAAGTGTTTTGAGAAAGAATATTCCTTTTTCCCTTGTTATCTCAAAATAATATTATTTTATCATCAAATAATATTAAATTTTATTTTATTTATAATTCTTTTTAAAATACTTTTATTCTAACCATTTGAAGCGTTAAGCCTTACATTTTGTGTGTGAACGAGAGAAGAGAAAACAGTGAGTGAAGGATGAAATAAAGAAAGAGAGAGAAAGGGAGATTCAAAAATTTAGTTCAAACTTATTGTATGGAACAAATGCGAGCATAATTTATAAAAGTCAATACCAAATATTAAACATGACAGAATTATGTTCAAAATTTTTTATAATATTTATCACAAATATTTTCAAAAAATTTCTGTAGAAAAGACAGAACTTGGCTTTTTTAAAATGAAACCAACCTAAATAAAACTTAGTGGACATACATTTCATAATATAAGAGATCACTAACAAGCGTATTAAGGAACAGAATATATTGAATTACGTGGAATAGTATATACAACTAATTGAGAACATTTATTGAGCAATAAATTATAAAAATTAAGTCATTTAAAAATATTTATATAGAAAGTGAAGTAATTGATTATATTATAAATATATAATAAATACGATATATATTTTAAGGTATAATAGCTATGATTCATTTTAAACCTTTAAAAACTTTCTAATTTGCTATTTGATACTCAATTTTACATAATTTAAATGAAGTATTTCTATTTATAATCAATTAATTTATTTTAATGAGTCTTAATATACACAAATTTTTCAAATAAAAAATCTTCCTTAACGAACTCATTCATAAAATTTATTAATATTAATGCGCTTATTAATACGCGTTGGCAAAACAAATGTTCTCACAAATCTATGAGAACGAGCAAAAACAGAAAAATTGTGGGAAAGTTTTTGCGGAAATAGACCCTTAATTATAGCTTATTTACAATGCAAAATTTTTGCCAAAAACTTAATGCGATTTTTGTTTCGTTTCAATATCAAACACTACAGCACCACTAGAATCGCCGGGAAAATTTCAATTAGATTAATGCAAATTTAATCATAATAAACAAACAAAATCCTGCATTATTATTATTTTCATACTTTATTATGGTAATTACATGTTACCATTACTGTGCGGAAAATTTATATATCGCGCGAGAGTCAATGCATTGATATATTCATTTTCGTGCGTATAACTTAATCAAATTGTTTTTCGTTTTGTTTTGGGTTTTCTGTGTATAATAACGATGTTTCACATTCCATTAAAGTTTTTTCTTGTAATCCAATTTTTTTCAAATAAAATTCACACAAATGTAGCTAAATATATACGATACGCGATAAATAAATAATAAATTTTATTATAAATTTAAAATAATAAAGATTACTGTACACTGATGTGCGGTAAAGTAATAAAAAAAGAGAGTAAGAAAATTATATGAATATTAACGGCGAAAAAATAAAATTATAAAAGAAACATTGATTTGTAGGTTAAGAACACGCTATAAAAATGTTTGTGTGCATGAAAATGATTATTAGGGGAGAAAACGTTATACTGTGCAGATTGGATCGATATTTAGCTTTCATTATTTATAAGGAGCAGGGCTTAAGAGACGAGCGCAGAGATTTTACTTGACGAGAGGCAAAGTTGATGTTTGCGATTATAGCCTGAAACTGGAAAAAAGAGAGAAATATTCACGAAGGGTGAGAGAGGTTGAGAGAGAGTGAGTGAATGTGAGAGAGTGAGTGAGTGAGTGAGAGAGAGAGAGAGTGCAAACATTACTGTGCAAAGACGTTAAGACATGATATTAGAAGCGATAGTTGGTGTGTTACAAATCGTTAAGTAGTCATTGTTTAGCAGAATTAATTTAATATAACATTAAATTATAGAAATTGCTTTCTATATTGCCTTTCGGTATAAAAACTTGCGAATAATAAAATGATTTCGTTTTTTCTTGGTATTATTATTTGCGCACATAACATGTACTGAAAACGTATTTCTGTATTAATTAATTCTACTATTTTTAAAGTAGTATTTTCACTGAAATAGTTAGCATTTCTCCCCAGAGATTTAACCGTATTTATATTGAACTATTAGAAAATTAGAGAGACGAGAAGAGAAGGATAAGATGGAGAGAATAAAGCATAGAATTGGCAGACATATGATCAGTGAAACATTTTTTTTTGGATAGAATACAGATTGATAGGGAATGGCAATGGGTGTTACTTATTTGCTTCTGATGCACTCTACTACATAAAAGTAGGAAAAAAGTTTTTTTTTGTTGTGTGCATCGTGCGGATTCAAGTGCTGCCATTCGGAAATGTAAACGAGAAGTGTATGCCTTTAGTAAAAAAGGCGAAATAAAAATGCACATATTCTTGGCCATAATTTTTAGCATACACTTACTTTCAGCATTGAGTATATAAACGTACGTATACGTAATATAATACAATAAACACGCACTATTCGCGATAAATATGCACCTATTCTACCCATCAATATTAATATAAGTTGGGAATATATATATTATACAAGGGATATATAAAATACAAAATTATTAAATATATAAATATGTATTACTTTACCCCTAAAGTGATAATGAAAGGATGAAAAAAATTTCGATTAAAAAACACTCGCTATTTTTTGCACATAAAATCATTTTGAGAAAAAAAATCGTTCGCGTGTTTTAACTACGTTTTTAACCAATAAAAAGTATTAGATTTTTTTTATTGAAGTTAGAAGTGGGAGATGAGTGGCTGAAAAAAATCTCATACGAAGCGTGCGGTCTTTTTTAAACAAAATTATTGTTTAGCCTCTCCATTGTGCTGTTAAGAAGACTTTATGATAGTAATATGATAATGCGTAAGTACTGTATATTTATAGAGATTTGTCTGTGAAGTGAAACGAAGAAGCATTTTATCATTTTTGAAAAGAGCAGCGCAACATAAAAAAAATACTAAGAAAGAGAGTTAGATATAGATAGTCTGAGAGAGGACTTCAGAATTTTTATTTTGATACAACGAACTTACTCTGAATATCAAGTGAAACTCGCGAATTTAAAGCTAAAAGAAGAGTAAAATTGTTCGAAATGGACGTTCAATAATAAAAAAAATTGTTCAGAAACGAAATTCTTTACCGAAAAAAAAGTAAGAAGAAATAGCAGAAGTAGCAAAAAATATGGAGAGGAAGAAAACCTATTTTACGCTACAAGTATTTAAAAAAAGTAGCAAAAAAAAGTTTTCCATTTAAAAGTTTAGTCCCAAATTTTATATTTAGATGAAAGTATGTTTTTAGGCTCCTCTAGTGTAGCAATGAAAACGTTTTTTTCCAGCTACAAAAAAATGACTGCAACGTGAAGCACACACACACACAACGCACTTATTTTGTTATTGCGAATTGAGTGGCAAACCAAAAATACGTTATACATTCGATTTACACTTTAGCCTTAAAATGACTTCAATTTTAATACGCCTCAGCGATAAAACAAATTTCGCGTTCTTCGCAGTGACACACAATTGGCGATGCTGTGAAAAATGCCTCAAATACGTTTCAATAACTTCTATTAAAGTGAGAGAGAGAGGATCAGGGAAAACGTAGTTTTGGCAAAATAAATATTTTAACTCATTTTTGTTCGATACTGAAACACGTATCAGTTTAAATCACGTCTAGAAACAATGGTGCAGTGAGTATAAATTTTTTCATAAAATGTTTTGTCGTTTTGTTGGCATCGAAAAAAACCGCAATTAAAATCACCAAAGAAAATCGACGAGTTCTTGCATTACCATTTATTTCCAGTTGAATGAGCGCAAAATACCGCGAAAAAACTGTGGGGTTTCCAAACATCACATGAAACAGAATATATGGAAATGTTTGAGCGTTGATATACGCTATACAAAAAAATGATAGTAAGAGAGAGAGAGAGAGAGAGAGAGAGAGAGAGAGAGAGATGAGAAATGTTATATAATATAATATGGTAGGAGTCAGAGATAGGAAAGAAAAAAGAATAAGGAAAAGAACAAAAAACACAGAGAGACAGAGACGCACACATCTTTCGCATCTTAAACGTGACTCGAATTGGCTGAAAATATATGCTCTTCTTTATTCGTAGCCGATGTCTCCTAAACGTGATATACGGCCGAAACAAATTTCCAGAAAAAAACCAAAAAATGAACATAAACGATGCGGAGTGACATAACAGATGGAAAACGGGGCACACATGAAGTGCCAGTGATTGCCATATACGCGAGTGGTTTGCGTGAACTATCGCTCTCAGCGTGAGATCAGCGAAAATGAAAATAAAATAGACAACAAAGTGCGCGATTGTTGTGCGGAATTGAAATTTCTGGCCACAAAAGCGCTGGCATTAATAGTATGCCATCAAAACCGAAACCAAAACGAGTCTATTGTTTTCACTGATAGTGCATGTAATTAGGCTTTAAGAAGGAAAGAGCGCAGCACAAAAAAACCGCATCAATCGACTAGTTATTTACTGCCGTATTGTTTGAGAATAGAAATGAATTTTTTTCCGTTGTACACTTAATTTCAAGCTTTTTTTGCTGTCACGCAAAAAACTTATTTAAGCACTAGATTTTCCCAGAGAAAACGCTCACCGATTATAATTAGTGCGAAGCAGGGAAAAAAGTAAAATAACATAAAACTTACGACAACATTTCGCGAACGAAAAAAAGAGTAAAAAAAAGTTTACTATGCAATAATAAAAAACTTTAATAAAACTTTCCAAAATTTATTCATTTAATTAGACGAACACTGCAAAGGACGAGAAAATACTTTTCGAGAATGAAATTCAAGAACTATAAAGATAGCATCTCTCTCACTCTCCTTCCATCTCCTCTCTCCTTCTCTTTCTCTCTCTCAACCCATAAACAGTGTCATAAGTTAACCACTAAAAGTCAAAGTGGACACAAATTAGATTCGTTTCAGATCCACTATATCACTATTGCATAGATTGCAAAAGCTGTATAAACTTTGGTTGAAAGCTATGTGTGAGCTAAGTTTATAAATATAATTCTAGTGGATTGAAAATTGATTTTCGTTTGAAACGCATTGTGTTTAATATGGGTATTGTCTAAAGAAAAAATCTAATATAGTTTTTCAAAAAAAAAACGTTTTATATAATTGTATTTCTAAAAACAGGAATCATGAGTAGTTTTTAGGGAAAAAATGAGTTTTAAATTTGTTGTAAAGGCGTTAGAAATATAAAACATGATACGATAAAAGCCGAATATAACTTGATATCCGAAATAAAAAAATAAATTTAAGCATTTTAAAAAACACACGCCACTAATGGTCGTGATATTAATAGAAACAATGTAATGAAAAACTTTTTCTAAAAAAACTCAAAAGCTTTTTTAACGATATTTTTTTCGATTCACTGCCCCCACTATTCATTGTTCGAGAGAGAGAGAGAGAGAGAGAGAGAGAGAGAGAGAGAGAGAGAGAGAGAAAGAGAGAGAATAAGTAGTGAAACTGTTAATATAATATCAATGGTAAAGGCAAACGGCAAATGACGTTATTAGAAGTTTTAAGAGTATCGAAGTTTACGGCGTATATATAAAGCGCAATCTATCGATGATCTCCACACGTGATCATCCCTCGTACGTTAATAGACCCTTTAAATCCGGTGAGTAAAGTGCATCATTGCAAACCATTGATAAGGCTTTTGCATCAACGGTGACGGTGTGCACCACAATAGTAAAAGTACAGTACATAAGCAGTTATTGCTGTAATGCCATTCTTTTCACCGTTCGCGTCATATCATTCTCGTTTCTGCCATCATCTTATAATTGGCAACCATTGAAGAAAGAGAGGAGTGTGAGAGAGAGAGAGAGAGGATCTAAAAGCGAGTAAAACTGAAATGAAAAGAGTAGCAAAGAAGCTCAAACTGAAAAGAGCTGATAATATATGAGAGATATAGCGAACAGATATTGGATGAGTAGTTGAATATCAGTTACATTCTTGGGTATAAGTCTTAAGAGTGGCGCACAAAATAAATCTAACGTAACTTTATCAACAAGAGAAAAAGAGTAGGAGAGTAAGATTGTGTTTACCATCATTTTACGTTTGCCTCAGCAAATACTGCATTAATAATTTTTAACTAACATCGCATTCTAGTTTATTTTGACTGCTATGATATATAATATATGCCTTTCAGAGACTACTACTGTGCACTTCGTAATCCATTAACTAACTCCGCTGTCTGTTTGCGCTCTAATGTCATCAAAGCGAGCAAATGGATAAAATTAAGAACATATGAAGTATAGTATACATTAAAATTAGTATTTTGGCTGAATTTGGGCGAAACATATCTAGCAATTGTAGTTAAAGTTACATAATTACATAAAGTTGTTTAATTAAACAAGTTTTTAACGTGATTAAGATCTCGCTTTGTAATTAAAAAAACCAACACTAACAGTAAACAGTTAATATAGTATTACGTATCATATTAGCTCTTTCCAACTTTATTATATTGTGAGGCTCATTGTAAAGATAAAGTCATAGGATAAAGTGCTTTATAAATATAAATATCGTTTTTAGATGTAATGTTTAATCGCTAGTATTTACATAAATATAGAAAAATAATTTGAATAATTCATATATTATAAAATGATAATCATTCAATTATTAGGAAAATACAAGTCGTATATCTTCTTTAATTTAATATACTGTATATATCAATTGAATTTAACATTAAGAATAGTTATATAAATTGTAATCGATATTGTTTAAAAATATATACAAAATAAATAAATGTAATGTTAATAGGAATTACTAACTACCGTAATTTTTTAAATTTGAAAATATAATGATAACCAGTGATGGACAACGCTCGAGCGGATGGCGCTCGGTGCTGAGCGTGAGCGTTAGATTTTCACCGAGCACGAGCGTAAGCACTGAGCGTTAGGGGTCGAGCGTGAGCGTATATAAAAAATATATTTATAGATTTTTTTCCCCTTAACCTAATTAAAAAAATATGCTACAATATAAATAATTATTTGTAGCTCATAATTGATTGAATAAACTTATTTTTATAAAAAGTTTATAAAAATGTTTTTATATTTCTTAATATTTTTCACTTTAAGGTATTCATAAAAATTACAATATTTTATTA
>JAQIXJ010003609.1:0-12395 GCA_034700185.1 Phthiracarus laevigatus | reverse complement strand
ATAAATAACATACACAGTAATCTCTTTAGAGGGACTAAATTTAATTACCGCTAATAAAAATAAGAGTGCGCTCTTTCTAAAAAGTAGTGACTGACCGCTGATTCTGTCAGTTAAGTTCATTCCTTTTTAAGTAACCAAAGATAAAACTTCTTTCAGATATGTATCTGAAATTAAATAATGGCTCACTTTTTGTGAATAATGAGAAACTCTTTTTTAATCATTTTAATGATTTTATTTATTTGTTGTGACATCATATCTGTTATTATGTTTTGTTGTCACTTCTGTAGTAACACTCATTAATGGTGAGAAAATATTTTATAATATTTCTCTTAATTTATTCAATTTCTTGTTATTTTATACAGATTTTTAATTGTAGAATATTTTGAAATGAATTTTACACGTTTTATAGTTCATTTTTCTAAATTATTTGAATTGTTTTTTACGCCAATTTTTAATTAGAATTGTCAATATTTTTATATTATTTTAAATTATATTTCAATATTTTTTTTATATTTTTTCTAATTTTTTTCTCTAACGAAAGAGAAACTAGTTTTTGAGTGTGTCAATAGTAAAGAATTTTGCGTTACAGGTGTAACACCTGCGGGCTGTGAACCTTTCTGTGAAACAATGGAATTCCTTTTAAAATATTATTATAAAAATACTAGACATTAGATGTCTGTTATGTAAAAATTTTGCTTAAACGTGATATGAAAAAAATAATTCACTTTTAAGTAAAAAACTCTGTTACCAATTATTATTCTAATTTAATTAGTATTTATGAATTTATAAAGTATTGCTCAAGAATTATTGCTTAGAGACATCATCAATAAAATAGATGACTCTAAGTAGTGCTCAAATGAAGTTTTTAATTGTGTCAGACACACATTTGCTAGTATATACTTATGTATTTGATACATTTACATGTTTCTCAAAGTATAAGTTTTTGGTGAAACATTTTTTAATGAAAAATTGTATTTGAAATGTTTTTTAACATATATAATTGAAATGATTTTGTATTATTTATAAATTAATACTATGTTTTTCTAAATGTAAATGAAAACATTGTTTTTTTGAATATCAATTCATATATAACTTATTTATCATCATAACATCAAAATGTTTTTGTATTTGTAAATTAATTAATTGAAAATAAATAGTATTTCAAAGCACCTTTAATAGTAAAAGTCGCATAATATATAGCTCTCAGTATTAGCAGAGTTTTTTGTGCTTTTCTATTGTTATTGGTGCATATTTTTACATTCATCGATTACTGGGGTTTATGCGGAAAATTTAGTTAACGAAAAACTAACAGTTAATGGCGTTAAATAATATGTCGAATACGCTTTAAGAAGATCATTTGTGAAGCTGTTTAGAAACGTTGTCCCTTTAATTTCAAATGAAGAAATAATGGATTTGTAGAAAGAATACTTTGATTTTGTTAATTTAAAATATTCTTATTATTATGATGTTAAAAAAGGTGAGCAATTATTTTTTATTCCACATAGTTCGGCACTCGTAACAATTAAAAATGGAGTTCAAAAAAATCAATTGTTTCAGTCAAATATAAACAAATTGAAAACGAAGTTTTTGCGATCACATTGGATATGGACAAACGCTCTCGTTGTTATAAATGTGGAGATAAGGGCCATATGACAAAAAATTGTAAAAAATTAAACGTTAACGATAACAATGAAAATAACTCGAATAACAATGAAAATACCAATGAAACGGACAAACATTCAAAATATAAGTGCAGAAATAGCAAATTAATTGGACATTTTGCAAGAAATTGTCCATTAAATCCGAAACAAGTGGAAGAACTTCCTGATGAAAATCTATTAGATATGGAAACGGAAACCACTGAAAGTAATAATCAATTTAATGACCCTCAAACTTCGGCTGCACAACCAATAATAGTGAATCAGTTCCATATGATGTAAACAAAAGTTTTTCGAATTTTCTACAATTTGAACGACAACGCGTTAGTGAAAATATGGCATCAGTAGTCAGTACACAAGTCGTCAGTACACCATCGATACCACAAAATATACCTCCAAGAATGAGACGTACTGAATTAATGGAGAGTTTTGTCAGTATGTCGGGCATAAGTTTTAACGAAAGAGACGACGATTTTAGCGATAAAGATTTGAATGATACTGACATTGAATTTGGGGAAACTACTGAAGAAGAAGATAACGACATATTAGAAATTCAAATTGAAAATAAAAAAACGCAAAAACGAAAAGCAACGGAAATCTCGCCTCTTATTTCTAGTATGGAAAGTGCTGTAAAAAATTTGTTACATATTGGATAACAAAGTATTCCTAAAACAAAAACGAATATTCCGGAAACTTCTCAACGGAAATCAAAATATGCGAAAACTTCAAAAGAAAAACCCAAAGAACAAATCGCTTTATCTCAAGTAAGAGAAGAAAGAAGAAAATATATTCGTGAAGCGTATCCATGGAATCAAACCCATTATGAAAAAGTGGAATCCAAATATTTAAAAGAAATAAAAAAATGGAAAATAGGCTATAATTTCGAAAAATTATTACGTAAACAATTCGACGAATTAGAGGATGACGAGAAATTTGCGTTAATGCTTCATGGAAAGCATAGAAGACACGTCAATAAAAAGAATACTAATACTCTGCAAGAATTTCTGGACGAAGATAGCGACGAATATTCGGGCAATTATTTCGACGATATTTTATCAAAAAAAGGTATTTAGAAATGATAGAAGTTATATCTCCTAGAACTGTACAGAGAGAAACATGTATTGAGGCATATATAAAAGAAAAAAAGCTAAAATTAGTTCGTTTCCACTGATTTGTTAGCAAACGAAAATTATTATAGATTTTTTAAGAGTTGCCTTTAAAGGTGATTGTACTCAATTAGAAATTAATTTGATAAACGTTTACAAATGGCTGAAACAATATTTAGACAAAGTAATGGACAGAAAAATGTCCTAAATCTGGGTTTTTTAACCTCAAAAAAATGGGTCCATATAAGGAAGTGGTTTATAGAAATTTAATTAAATCTAAACACATTTTATGCTTTACAGAAGCGGTTCGCGGTTTTGCTGTTGACGGGTATTCCCTGTTATTTAAACGATAAGGAAAATTTAAAAATTTACATTAAAAATATTCTGACACACTCTCTCTTGTGTTTTGATTTTTACTATTTAATTATAAGAGTAGAGGTTAACAAAAAAATTTTAATTATTGCTAACATATATCAACGAACAATTGGTATTATTAAACAGCATAATTATGATAAAATGGTCGAGTTTTTATAAACTCAATTTTATGATATTTTGATAATAGGTGGTGACATTAATGCTGCATTTACTGAATCTGAAAGGGAGACACCTCTAAATAGAAGGGATTGTCAGGCTTATTGTATTTTTGGTCAATAATAGGAAAAACGGTAGAAGAATTAATATTAAATATTTTTAAAGTACATCAATATAAAAATAATTTTATTCAAAAGGTTTCATTATTACCCAAAAAAGATACCTAATTAAAATTAAAGATTACAGACCAATAGCTTGCCAAACTATAATAAAAATTACACTAAAATAATTGCCATCAGACTGAAGCCATTAATGAGTTTTATCATTGATGGCAACCAATATGCTTGAATAAAGGGATACTCTATTCGTCAGCAATTAGAAACATTTAAAATGTTATTATAGAATGCAATAGACATAAAATTTTAGCGGAATTGAATGCAGAAGATCAGGAAACTGGTTTCGACTCAATTTTTAGGGGTTTTCTTTATGCTACAATGAGGGAAATGAATGTTAAATCTCAAACTATTCAGTGGATGAAAAATGCTGACGACATGAAAGAGATAATTATTAAATTGGGAAATGGAAAAAATACTGAAAACATTCCAACGTTCAGGGGGGTTATACAAGGGGGTATGCTTTCCTGCGAATGTTATGTTATTGCGTTTGAACCAATGACAAATATGTTGCAAAAATTACTCAAAGTATTAGAAGATAATCCGATAGTAAAACGAGTCGTTGTTTTCGTTGATGACTTAAACTACTTTACGTTAACCGATAGAGGTCTGTGAATTTTTGAGAATATATATCGGGAATTTAAAAGAATAATGGGAATTAATTTGCACCTAAACAAAAAGCAGAAATTAAAAATTGGCTAAATTGACACTAACTATAAAGTTAAAATATATGGCATTGATTTTAATTCCAGAGGTATAGACACTAGATTATGGGTTGATGTTTTGCAGAAAATATGAAATTCAATTAAATCCATTTACAATAGAACGAGAAATTCTCCATTAGAAACAAAAACAATTTTATTAAATACATTTGTTTTTAGTATAATTAATTTTTATGGAGAAAATACTAGGATGTCCGTTGAAACGCAATGTCAAGTTAGAAAAATATGTAATAAATTTATATGGAATAAACTAAAAATGATTCCGTATGAAGTATTAGCTAGACCTAAATTATATGGAGGAATAGGTGTTTTTAACATTTTTTATATTGCACAAGCATTTTATACTTTTAAACTTTTACGTTATAAGAAAACAAATTTTATACCTTCACAACAGAAAAAGTTAAATTTAAAGAGTTTTGAAGACTGGACCAATTATGCATTGTGACAGAAAGAATGTGCTTCTTTTTCTTCAGAGATTAGAACTATATATAAAGAGCATGGAAAAATCTGGAATTTTTTAGATCCGAACTCCAGACCAATAGATTTATATAATTATATGATAGATAGTAAAAACGAAAAAATTCTGTATAATTTTTATGAGTCGACATTAGCACCAATGATTATCACTGATGTCTGGTTTAGACTGAAGCATAATGCCATATATAGTGAAGTTAATTTGTTTAAGAGAGCCATTAGAATCGATTGAGTTTGTAAAGCATGTAATGATTGTAAAATAGATAATTACAAACATTTCTTTTTGAAATGTAAACTCATAGATAATCTATTTTTGAATTTTAATACTCTTTTGCAGTTATATGGTTATGACATTAGTGATCTCTTTTTGTTTATCGATACAAAAAACGATTTAAATATCAAAATAAATAATGCCATGAAAGCCACATGGCTTAAAGCCATGTCTAGATTTAAAAACCCATATACTACTCATGAAAAAATTATAGATAAAGCATTGGTTTTTTAATGCGATATCTGTTGGAGACCATACTGTACATTAAATATTATTTTAGAACAACTAAAACTCAAGAAAATAACTTACATTATATAAACATAATTGACATGTATAGTAAACTTTTTAGAGGGACTAAATTAAATTACCGCTAATAAAAATAAGAGTGCGCTCTTTTGCAAAAGTAGTGACTGACCGCTGATTCTATCGGTTAAATCACTCTTTCATGAGTTGTCAAAGATAACACTTCATTCAGATATGTATCTGAAATTAAACAATAGTTCATTTTTTATAAATATTGGGAATCTCTTTTTTAATCATTTTAATGATTTTATTTATTTGTTGAATATCTTATTGTATTAAATTTTCTGCTATTGCAGAATCAAAAATTATGTTAAGAACATGTTAAAAGAGAATGGTTTGAATAATCTTAAAATTTATGTGATTAACGTAACATTATATCTGTTATTATGTTTTGTTGTCACTTCTTTAATAAGTTTCATTAATGGTGAGCAAATAGTTTATAATATTTCCCTTAATTTATTTAATTTCTTATTATTTTTGTATAGATTTTTAATTGTAGAATATTTTGAAATGAACTTTATTCGTTTTATAGTTCATTTTTTAAGCATTTTGAATTGTTTTTTACGCTGTTTTTTAATTAGAATTGTGAATGTTTTTAACTATTTTAAATTATATCTCCGTATTTTTTTTATATTTTTTCTAAGTTTTTTCTCTAACGAAAGAGAAACTAGTTTTTGAGTGTGTCAATGTTAAAGAATTACGTGTTACAGGTGTAACGCCTGCGGGCTGTGAACCCTTCTTTGAAGCAATAGAATTGCTTTTAAAAATATTATTATAAAAAATACTAGACATTAGATGTCTGTTATGTAAAAATTCTTCTTAAACGTGATATGAAAAAAATAAGTCACTTTTAAGTAAGTAACTCTATTACTGATTATTAATGTAATTTAATTAATATTTATATATTTATCTGCTCAAGAATTATTGCTTAGAGACATCATCAATAAAAATAGATGACTCTAAGTAGTGCTCAAATAATGTTTTTAATTTTATTAGACAAGCATTTGTTATTGTATACTTATGTATTTGATACATTTACATGTTTCTCGATGTATATGTTTTTAGTGTGAAAAATCTTTAGTAAAATATTTGTTTTGAAATGTTTTTTAACACTTAACATGTATTTTTAAAAAAAATAATAGTAATACTATGTTTTTCTAAATATACGTAATTGAAAACATTGTTTATATTATTTCATATTTAATTTATTTATCATATTATCATATATAACATCAAAATGTTTTGTAATTTGTAAATTTACTGATAATAAATAGTATTTCAAAGCTCCTCCATCTGCTGCTCCTCCTACTCCTACTCCGAAAAAACCAGTTGATCCGTTGGATCCGCCGCCATTTGTGTCTGTTTCCACTCATTATTATTATTAATAACTTTTTGTTCATTTTTAATTATCGTGTTTATACCATTTTTGTCATTGATTAAATTTTTTGTTTTTTCTATTTGTATTTTCATGTTTGCTTTTCTATAATAAAACTTTTGTTCTTTTCTAAAAATGTTTCATTTATTGCCCTTCGAAGTCGGATTTGAGTTCTAGTAAAAAACATATTTCTCAAATAAGAATTTGATGTGTAATAATAAAAGTTAATTTTGTACATATTGTGAGCCCGAAATTTCCTTCTTTTACAGTAAATAGGGGCAAATGCTACTCAAATTTTATTCTAAATTTTGGTTCTTTGCTTAATTTTGCCTATTTTTGTCTGTTTTGACCATTATTTAACTTTTTTGCCGTTTTGACTGAAAATCACTTTTACACCAAATAGCATTAATATTCCACTAAAATTTTAATCTTATTTTTTCCGATTGCCTATTTTGACCAAATTTTTACTATTTTAACCTACTTTTTTGCCTATTTTTATCCGTTTTTTGACCCAAATATGTCCATTTATGACTCTTTTAATGACAAATTTGAGGATACTTTTGTTCATTTTGACACTATATTTTTGCCTTTTTAGCCTTAAAATCCCTTTATTAGCATAAAGAACAAAATCACTTAATTAATATAAGAGTGCGGTCAGACGGACAGGCAGACAGATTACCCAAATCCAAATATCTGACAGAAAAGTCTGATAAACAAATATCCAGTCAGTTAAAAAAAATTTTGCAAAAAAAATGTCTAACCTAAAACCTAAAAGTAATGTCAAAAATATACTTCTGGTATTTGTATACTTCTTCTTAACTAACTTTCAATGGCTATAACATTTATGTAAGTTCTACTCGCTAACGACTAAGTTGAGGTATTATTATTAAAAGTGCGTTTTTATAATAATATTTACTTTTATTCATTGATTTATCTTTTCATACAATTTTAACTATAAATTATATTATCACTAATTTCATTAACGATACACTTTCGAGCGATTAATGTCTTATTTTCGTTTTTGAGTCGTTCAATCTTAGTTTGCTGGTCAACTATTTTCCTCTGATATTCGTTTAGTTGTTTGCGAAGCAAATCGATCATAAAATTTTGATTATCAGCTAAACATTGCAAATTTACCGCTAATTTCAAGTATTGTGAGTCAATCTCATCATTTGGTACACTCTTCTTCTCAACGTTGTCTACTAATTAATAATGAATTTATTACTCACTAAAAAACTTAAAAGTTTTTTAAAAAAATTCAAAACTAATTCTAAAAACATTTGCTAAAACTTTTTTTACCGTTGATTATTGTTTCATTAATGGGAACGTATGCTATTGTTTCCAAACCGCCGTCAATGTGCTGCGTATTCTCCAATGAGTTACATTCGGTTAAATTTTTATTCAAATCATTGTTAAAACTCATCGTTTCTTTGCCCGGTTGTGCCATCAAAATAAATTCTAGGAAAATGTTTTTTATTTAGTTTTAACGGCAAAACTATTATAAATACTTTACCACACTCTTCGGGCTGCGTTTGTGTGGACAGATTAAGCATATTATATTCGGTTTGAGTTTCTACCATCAAATTTATTTTTGGCTTCGATTGATTTTTAGGCGATAAAGTTATTTCGGGATTTGGTTCGATTTGGGTTTGCTTTTCGGAACGCGATTCTAGTATTTGTTTCTCAATTCTATCCATGGATTTTACGTTACGCTCGTATTCGTTACAATTATCTAACGTATCGCCGATACTGATGGAGTTATAACCATATCTTCCATACTTGTTTGGGCATTTTTTCAAACTTTTAACACACGACTTGGTTTCACTTTGTTTTGTTTCATTATCTTGAAATTTTGATGTCTTATGTACCATTAATCGAAAAATTTTGAAAACAAGTAAAGCTAGTGTTAGCATATTGTCGCTAAATTTTTTAATTTTATCAGAAAATAATGAATTTTATCTAAAAATTAGAAAATATAAAAATGAATTTAAGCGAAAATTTGAAAAATTATCATAAAATTATTGTAAAATAATCAAATGACGAGCATTTGCCGTTATAATTGGATTTATAAAATTTATATCGATATTATTAATAGCTCGTGAATTAAATATACTTCAATTATAAAACTATTAAATCTTGTTAAAAGTCGCAACAATTGTAATTGTTATCATATCAATAATATCTGACAAGTGATCTTTAAATTACCACATACTGTACAGTATATCATATTCTTGTTGTCTTAATTTATATCAAATCACATTAAATCCGAGTTTATAACTCGACAATAAAAAAAAACAATAGAAAACCCAATTAATGTTTTAGGAATGAACACTTTTTTTTATTGAAACTCATTAATTTATTTTTAAAAACAATTACCGTAAAATAAAAATTATAAAAATGGGTAATAAGTAATAAAACTGATTTTCATTTAGTTCTCTCTTAAGAACACTTACGATATTTTAAGACATATTTCAAAACGTAAACAGAGTAACATAAGAGCATGCAATTAAAATATGAATATGCATACGATTATAGTTGGGAAGGAGAAAGTTTATATAGGAATTTCGTTTTGATGAAACTTTCTCTACAACAAAAAAGACAAATTTTCCCAACTATATACAAACATAAGAGTTTACAACCGGTACTAACATAATACAATTACAATTTATTACAAATATAATTTGTTTAAAAATAGTAATGCAAAAAATAAAATATAAAGTGACTTTTTACCCCATAGTAACTGACCATTTTCACGATTTTGCATTTAGTTTTTTTGCCCAATTGGGGTAAAAGGTCACTTAAAACGGTATTTACCGTTTTTTCAACTGCTTTTATAAGCACATAAACGCTTTTTGAAAAAGAAATTACAAAATAAAGCACAAATGTGTTCATAATACGATAACCAAACAAATATTTATTTAAAAAATTTAAAAAATGTAATAAAATAGCAATTATTTCTTATTCGTCATCCATACCATCATTGTCGATATTGTTAAAAATATCTGACATATTGTCATTTGGAAAATCGTTGCACGTCTGAATCAAATTCTCGAGTGCGTTAATTCGCTCGCGATTCTGGTGATCGCGTCGCTCGTAGTCATTCAGTTGGTTGCGCAACATTCCCAGCAGAAAAGCTTGATTTTCAATTAGGTTCTGCTGGCTTTCAGACAATTTCGAGTAACTTTTTTCCACTAAATCGCTTGAGTTCAGCGCGCTATTCGACGGATTATCGTTAGACGTACTGCCGTTAACGCAAACAATTGCATTGTTATTATTTTGTTGCTGTTCTAAATCTGATTCGCGTTTAATAGACGCAGTTAAGTGGTTAGCGTTAATATTTAATTTTTGTTCCGATGTTGATGAGGACTCAAAAATAATTTCTAAAGAAATATACATAGAATTAAATTAATCTGTAGAATTAAATTATAAATCAATAGTATGATAAATAAATTTCAACATTTACCGCACTCGTCGTCTTCATTATCCGTTATGTCGTTTCCATTTTGCGTAACCAAAGTAATCTCAATTTCTGGCACGTTTTCAGTTTGCGTTTCGGAACATATCATTTGATCGCATATCGCTGTTTGCGTTTCAGCCGACAATGTTATGAGCGGTTTAATGTCAGTCTGAGTTTGCAAACATTTATCGGCCAACTGTTTCGTATCGCCAATAGTCTGAGTCGCAGACGGTTTTTGCTCGATAATAACAGTTTGAGTTTCCGAACAAACTTTTGTCGGATTGTTGGCACGTGTTTCCGTTGACAAGAATTGGTGATTTATTTCTTGCTTTGATTCGCACACGTTTTCCGAAATAGGTCCTGAAGTTATAGGCCGAAGTTGAAAATTGAAGCGCTTAAGATCAAATGGTTGCGTATTTGGTTTCTGCTTTTTAGTTTTCATCGAATAAAGCCCACGTTTTCTGCCACCGATATGGCACGTCACCGACTTATAAGTCGGGAAATTCTTTTTGCAAACTCCACACTCATAGTTACCATTTTCCAATCGCTCGATTTTATCGTTAGAACTAAATAAATTTTAATTGATAATTATTACTAATGGTTAACAGTATTATTCGTTTTCTTTAATAAAACCAAAATAAAGTAAATAAAAATAAGAGTACAACCAATAATAAATAAGAACCATAATATTACCATTGTTTGCGCGAACATTTCATTTCCGATTCTACATTGAGCTGCGATTCTTCGTCGCCTGACACGCAATACTTCCGAATAACGCTATCGATTATATCGTCGTAATCATGTCGAGGGTCTGGCAAACCGTCGGCGTCATCGTCAGACATCAAAAAGGAATACGAATACGCGAACGAAACGGGTGTTCCGATTGAATCGTTTTTCACAGTCAATTGCGTAAATTTGAGGCCATCGCTCTCTGATGATTCACTCTCTAACAAAAATTATTGAATCAAATGAACGGAAAAGGTTTAACCATTAATCCGTGTATTACCGAAAAATTTCAGATCGATTAGTGGACTAAAATCGGAGCCACCAATCATTTTTGCGCAATTGTCGAACGCTTGGTCGAAATAGTCAGTAATGCACTGGAATTCGTGGCGCAAACGTTCGAGCGTTGTTCGGATATATAACTTAAACTCGACGATATACTTCATATAAACCACTATAAAATTGAGCATCTGATTATCGGTCCAATTATCGATTATATTAGCGATTTGTTCGGTTCTAAACCGATAATCGCGTAAATCGAAGTAAGCGTACGCGATATCAGTCAACGATTGTTTGGCTTTGGTTGAGTTCGAGCTGTTTCTACGTAAAAGTCTGGCCAATCGTTTGCCATCACTCAAATCGCGTAAACAACTGATCGGTTTCTCAGGCATACGATAGATCATCATTGATTTGCCCTCATTCTGTGGTTTCGCTAAATCGTTGATAATGTCGTATATTTTTGATAGCAGTTGGTGTTCCGCCATTCTATGGCTATTATGATGGCGAATGTCCACTCAAACCCAAACCACTATTCATCCAATAATAATAAATATCCAATTGTATTGAATGGCATTAAAGCGTTGAATAGCATTTAATACCAACAAACAACAAAAATTGAGCGCTATTTCGCGAAAAACATTGTTTTGATAACACCATTAAATAAACAGTGTGTATACACTTACGCATAGTCTACAGTATACGAGAGATTTAAATGACGACAATAAACGCAACCATATGACGATAATAAATGATGTCCCGCTTCTAAGCGTAACAAAAACGTTTCAAAATTCAACAACGCGTCGGTAATTTGTTTTTAATAATTAGTGTATAATATGTAGAGAGTCAAAAAGATAGCATTTGCTACTTTTTTATTTCATAAATTATAAGCATCTAATTATTATATGAGCACTAATTGCATAGTTTGGAGTCATTTTAGCTCCATTTATGAATGCTATTAAATGCTATTTTTAATGATAAATGCTATAAAAGCTATAAATGCTAATAAATGCTATTTTCCTTGAAATCGAAATATTGTCGTTTAAATTTGATTAGTTTTTGTTACCCCTTCTCTAAAATTTTTTGTTCAATACTACCAAAAATTCCTAAAAACTTACTTATCAACAAACATTTTAAACTTCATTATAAAATAGACTAAGAGAGAATTAGAAAAATGTTAATTTGAATGAAAAGACATTATATTTTAACTTTTTAGTAGTTTTTAAAAATTATAAATGCTATTTTTAATTGCTATTTTGTTCATATATTAATGCTATTTATAGCGCTATTTTTGTATGCTATAAATGCTATTATTTTGACTCTCTA
>JAQIXJ010003608.1:0-12396 GCA_034700185.1 Phthiracarus laevigatus | reverse complement strand
TTGCATTCATGTTTTATCGAAATATGCACGAAGGTATTGTTGTTAATGTTATCATTGTTGATTCGCTAATTGTTTTGTCATTTTAAGTCGAAAAACGGGTAAAAAGTAATTTGAAGAGAAAATCATTACAAAAACAATCGGAAACTGAGACTAACGATGAGAATGAGAACGAACAGAACAGTGTCACACAAATAGATGATAATACAACTGTTTCTGATGTCCAAACTATTGATTCGACTTCTGGTGAAAAGATTTCTAAATAAATTCATGCGTTCTGTTAGCTAATTGTTGTTTCAATTCAATTATCATATTTCATATTTTATTTGGTTATAATTTTTGTTAAATAAATTTTTAAAGATAACGACAAATATTATATGTTAGAGTTGAGCAAAAGGTTAAAACATATTGAGTTGCAGTTTATTTGCAATATTTAAATATCTAACACGTGTTTTCAGTAATTATATTCTGATGGTTTCTCTAACAGTTAAAAACATTTATTGCATATTTTATTTCAGAATTATGTAATATACTTAATAAAAATAATGTTAAACTTTTGTGTGTATTAATTATTTTGAATAACTTTGATTAGATCTAATAAAATAATTATTAAGGACAGGATATTACGGTTAGAAAAACTGCAAGTTATCACAAGTCTTTAATCCCCACTTAATTAATTCTTTCCTGTAATTTTCGTCATTTTTTCAATAAATGATGGTTTAGTGTTATTAAATGCAATATAAGTTGCGATTATTTTAAGACTATATGAATAATATTTTCTTATATTAGTTTTCTTTAATTAAATTGTTGTATAATATTGAACGCGCTATTTGCGTAGATTGTATTATTTTTCGCCCGTTAATTACAAGTAAAACATAATTTAAAACGTATCATCTTTTTCGTTAACATTTTCGAATCCCAATTATATCTTTATTAATCCGTAAAACAATGATAGATTTTTTATTTGCTTCAACTATTTTGATTGCAATGATAAGTGTTATTAACTGCGAACACTTTTGCGATATGAAGCTTAAATATAACTACAAGTTTTTTAATGTGGACAACGATGTGGTAATGATATCGACAGGCAGTGACACGTTCTGGACTTATGATCATCGAAAAGCAGCGGTTAGTGGATATGCGAGAACTAAAGAAAACGTATTTGGAAATAGTAATACAGATTAGAAACTTTACAATATAAAGATTTTAATAGTCTATCAATAAATTTAGCTCATATTCGTTTTATGATGACATCGTTAGTGATTACTGAAACCACATTAAACACAACTTATGTGATAATGTATGGATTGAGTCCGCCATATACACGAAAAATCCTCATATATCGCTTAAATGAGGATAAAATGTTAATTCATTTGTATGATAATGACACGATTTTGATGAAATGGGGATTAAAAGCTGAACAGGAATTCACAAACGACACAACGGAAGCGCAAATTTCTGAAACGAAATTTTGGCCAAAAAGCGATAAAGTAATGCGAAATATAACTGCAATGGTTTATAACCCATTAGACAAGAAGATCATAATCAGCTATAAGAGTGAAGGCAAAACTAATGTACAGACAAATCATTTATTAGCAAATAAATGGACAAAAATACGAATGATTAATCCAGAACAGGAATTAAATAATTTGTTTGTATTAAGCGATACTATTTATACGGTACGGACCGATGAATCGCAAAGTTTAGGTTTGATTGACAAAGTGATCGTGAATGAAACGCATATTCACACAGAGGTATGCGAAATAATCAATTAAAACGAAAATTTTCAAAAATCTTTGATGTGTTTTACAGAGAGATAATGATATTAGAACACTGTTTTGTGGTAATATAGCTATGAGTAATTCGTCGATCCCATCATCGAATTCTACAGCTGAGACATTAAAGGTTGAAAAGTCCACAAATAAAACGTTGATTATTATTGTGTCAATAGTTATAGCGATTATAATCGTATTGATTATTATTTGCGCGTTATTCTCCATTATTCGATACCGGATCAGTATGTGTCCCAAGATTTTATTTTTCTTTTGAATTCTATACTTCTGTTAAGTTTATTCTTTAATTCGTCAAATAACTTCTAGATAAAAACAAAAAGACTGAAAAGGTTAAACCGTCAAACAATGGAAAGTCATCGTCCACTGACACAACAACTGAGTCAGAAACCAAAACACCTGTTCGGCCATCGAAGACATAACAGAACACAATTTTGGAAATATCTTTTCATTTTTTTCATTAAAATTCTTAGTTTTTAGTTCATTTTTATTTTTTCTTTAAATATTTCTGTAATTTAATTTAATTTATATCTTGTAAAAAAACTTATTTAAATGTATTTTAAAAAATAATTTTTTAAATATCTTTGTTTTAAAAACTTTTATCGAAATAAAACTGTGTAATAACATAACTAAATCGAAAATTATAAACCGAGAATTGCTTCAATGGAACGATTTTGTCGTAAAAATTAGCAATAAATAAACAAGAAAAAAAATCCTTAAATATAAGAACAGATTTGCTCAAACTGGTAGAACAACCAAAATCAATATTTTTAATTATTATATGTATTATAAAAATAAAAGTCAATCATAATTAGAGCAGAAAATTGTTCCAAGTTTAATCAATTATTGATTTATTAAATAAGCGATAACCTATATTTTATTATAAAACACATTCCACAAAATAACAATCATTAGTTTCTAAATTAGAAAAATCCGATACATCGGCATAACTAATATCATACTTTCAATTAGAGTAAACTTATGGTTCGAATTCATCATTACGACGAACAGGAGGAAGTGAACCGCCAATTAAGACACGCGTGTCCACGAATTAGAAGATGGAAGAGCAGAATGGATGAATCGGGCGGTGATGTGACGAAGATTAGGCAGCATTCAGCCAATAAGTCACCCGTATATGTAGCCATTCAGAGAGGAAGCAAAAACATATTGATTCGTACGCCAACATCCACTAAACTGTGGCGCAAATGGATTCAACAGGGCATCAAGTATGGCATTGATGTAAGTCTTAATCTGGTTTAAAAACATTCGTAAATTTTTATTCTCAAAAATTCCAAAAAATTAAAAAAAAGGATACTCCAATAACACCAATACATATTCCGGCTAAAACACTGGCACAGTTACGTCAGGTATCCATTGTGTCAAAATCAACCGATTCTTCGCCGCGACGATCAGTGCCAGTATCGCCGGTCAAATCACCGTTACATTCTCCGGTGAAAGTTTCGTTTATCAGAGATGATGAATATATAAATAGGAGTCCGCAGAAGCAATCGCCGCGCAAACCTGTTCCAAAGGTAACCCTAACACCAGTGCCGTTGAATCAGGTTTTAAGACGAAAGGCCCGAATGGTGAGTAAAATAACGGCTATTGGTAAAGGCAGATGGATATCGCAAGACCAGAGCTTACTAGCAGTTCCCGGAGAAGAAGTTTATCAGTGTAAACGATTTATACATTTTTGGTCGATGATTGTCTAAATTAATTGAATTAAATCGATGTTATTGTAGACGAGAGCACAAGTGAGACCGAAGATGAGATCGATAGGATTACAGGCAAAATAATTAAAAAGATGAAAGAACCGACTCGTAAGTTATTCACGAAAAATAATTTGAATCATTTTAAATAACTAATAGTTTAATAAAAGCTTCTTCGCCGACCGATACCATAAAAAAATTAGCGGCAACTAAACGAAGAGACTCTGTTTCCTCTCCTAAAAGGTAATTTAGCACATGATATATCGTATTTAACATAATATAAGACATTATTTTAGATAATAATTATTATAATTTCTTAAAATATTTATAAAAAATAGATTACCATCAGCTTCGCCCACGCGATCTTCTACAAGATCTTCGGGCAGCACCGATGATATGGAGTGTAATGAAATCGAATTGAATAAAATAACATTTTTCGAATTTACATTTTCAAAATAACTTTAGATTTAGACCACAGTTATACGAACAGAAGACTAATAAAAAAAATCAAAGCAGTCGGACAGACATCTCTCATGTTTGCTGACAGAAAAAATCGTATCGAAGAAGAAGCGACGACTACTACTCACTCCGAAAGCGAAGGTTTAGTATTTTTCTATCGAACATTGTTTTGTTCACATTGTTTCATGCAATTTTAATCAATGAAGAGGAAGCGTTACAGCGAGTGCATGATAAAAGCGCAACCATTAGAAAGATTCGGGCGATTGGAGCCACAAGAGTAGCGCTTTCGCCAACTCGTAAAAGTTCGGTTAAACGTACCGAAGAAAATGACGATCAATTAATTACAGATGACACTCCAAAAAGTGAGTTTTTCGGAAATAAATTTACAGAAAAGAATTTTTAATTTAATGATGTAAAAATAATAGTATAAATTAGAAATAAAGGCCAGAATAGGAATGAATTCTATATAAAATTTTAAAAAAGATATCATTTTATGCTAACAAAACGAACATAAAAGTAATATATTTGATTGAAATGACAGAATCAATGGGCGATATTAAAGATAAAATTCGCGCAATCGGTGCTATAGAAGCGGCACTTTCGCCACGCAAAGACGGACGTCAAATCGTAGACTACGCTGAGAACGGAACTGATGACGAAAATGATGAAATCGTTAAAAGTATATTTCTCTTCAAACAACTATAACTTTAGATTTATTTAAATTTACTTTGTAGTAATAAATTTTGATTGAAAAATAATTTTCTCCGAAAAAAATCATAGAACGATCGCGTGTCACATCTTTTGTACGAAAGTTGAAGCTCATTGGAAGATTTTCTTTCATGTCTAAATCACGCGACAATGGTATTATCAATAATCGCGCTTTTATTCAATTAATTACTAACTTCTAGTGGTTTCAAATCACTTATGAATGGTTACATCGTAGATATAAAGCGTAAAAAATCAATTAAAGCGAAGATAAGGTTTGTCGGAAGATTTTTGACGCCAAAAAAAGATAGTGGCGTTGAAGGAGGTATTAGTTTCATAGTGTAATCACATTTATTCCATTGTTATTTTGAAATATTAATTTTTCAGGTCGACTAAATTTTGGCTCATTTTTACGTAAGATAAAATTCGCGACGAAATTGTCGCCGAAAACTCGTCGCGACAGTGACGCCGAAGGTAATGGAAATATATTGGAAATTTTCCACTTTGATTATAGTTTAGTTGAGCTTTGATTGAAATATAATATGTTATGCTAAAGAGCAAGTTGAATGATATTGACTTAACCTTAACATTGAAACATAGTTTATGCAAAAAAAAATTCTGTTTAATGTTAAGTCATAAGTTGCGTGTTTATCAGATTAAATACATAAGAAAGTCATTATATGCTTTTCTACATTATATTAAATGAGAGAAAGTTAACATATATTTTTTAGATTTGATTAGAATTACTGGTGATATCTAAGCTAATCATATAATTGAAACCCTCACTACTTAATTAGGGGTCAAAAACCTAGTTATATTTCCAACACTACTTAACTTATTAACAAAATTTTTAACAATTTCTTATTTGCTTTCTTGATTTTTTAAAGTTAAATCGAAGGAAGCGGAGGAAGAAAAAGAAGGTAACAGACTATATATTAAAAATTTGTTTATTAAATTAGATTTTTCCAGATAAAGTTTCGGATAAACCTAAAAGTGTGAGCTCAGCAAAAAACTTATTTAAGAAGTTATGCCCATGTTTGGCAAAGAAAAACGAACCCGAGTTGCTTGAGTATCAGTCCGGGTCTCGAGTTATGAATTACTGACAAACATAGTATATTCCGCCACAAGAAGTTATGTTCGATAAAATAATCTATTTTTTATTTAAAGCCTTAAAGTGAAATATTTTTGGTGTTTGACATAATATAAATTAAAAAGTTGTTTATTATTAATGAATAATCATAGGAATGCCTATCATTGAAATTATCAAACAAAAACTTGAAAATGTAGGATAAAATCGAAATAAAAATGTTCAAATATAAGAACCAAATAATGTACTGTATGTATGCATAATAAATAAATGAATACAACGGAATAGTTTAACAAAAATTAAATTTCAGCGTATACCAAATTAATAGATTGAGCACTTTATAATTATTTTACTGCTTTGCGTAAAATTTATTTTATTGCGTAAAAAAATTTCTTTCTAACATAATTAAATTTCTAAATAAAAAATAATTAAATAAAATTTTAGTACACTTCAGTTCCTCCGTAATTGCGATATAATTGTGGATACAATGCTGCCCTACTTTGTTGAGGCATGTATACTGTCGTCGATGAGTGTGGCGCTAATGGCGTAACACACGAGTGTTCAGGAAACCGATGATACCGGCGGTACTCTTTGGCAACTTTCAAATACCTTTCCCTTAAACGACTCTCGTCTCGCATTTTACATATGCACGACATCACACCCAACAGCACGCCAATCAACAGTATAGTGCACACTATTTCGAGTCCAGTCAAAAATCCTCTGTTGCACGGATTAGTGAACAGTTCGGCAAACAAATATTTTTCGTCAGATAACGAACAGTTTTGATTCACTTTTTCGATCGATATCGATATCTCAGTTTCCTTGATTTCGGTAATAGAGTCTAAACAGTCAAACTGTGTCCGCCTATAACTATAAGTGGCGAAAACGATTTCAAAACCTTTGCCACTTAATTGTTCCAAGAGATCACCCGTAGAGAAGGCGACCTCCGCTTCGTTATCCTTTTGATTGTAAGGCTTAATAACACTTAACTGTGAACTTAGGAATATGTGATTCAATACTAGATTAGTTGTGTTCTGGTTTACAGTTATTTTTAACAAGTCTTTGAATTGATATCGCAGTTTGATGTAATTAACACTAACTATAATATGGTTACCGATTGGCGATACAACGCGTAACTTGCAGTCTAAGTTTGGCAAGTATTGTCCGCGAGACGCGCGAAGAACTATCGACGACTTGTCGCAGTTGTTTAGTGTGATTTCGTTGTCGATGGAACCGTAACGGCAGTAGTCTTCGGCGTAGTATAAGTTTAACTTTGTTTCCGATAAAACCACACTAACAAACGCTAGCAAACAACATATAACACGCTTCAATCTCACTGTTGACATAACTTTTTTTAACTTTTTTGTTTGTGCATATAAACTGAACACTTTAGCTACAAATTAAATATCATTAACTTTTTTGCGCTTTATCTGTTGGTTGAGTTGATTGGATGCTAAAATTGATATTTAGATATCGATATATTGTTTGTTATATTACGTCAGTTGTATTGACGAAATCAGTTCATACGTTATCGGATTGCGGAGAACAATGAAAATATATAAAATTAATTGGCGACAAACGGATAAATCGTTCGCTGATAGCCGTCTTTATACCTCATTTAAACGTTACTGATATGATCGTATCTGAAAATAATTAATAACCAATTATTTGAAAAAAACGATACATAATAATTCCGTCAGCGAGAGAGTGAGATAAATAGGAAAATTACTCAATGACTACTCAATTACTGATTATATTAAAAATACTGGATATCAAGAACTTTTCAATGTAGAACCAAATATACAAATCTGGTCAACAAAATCGTGAGCAAAACTGAAACTTTATATAAAATACAAACTGAAATATTGCACTTTTTAAGTATTGACTGAATGGTGAGCTAAACCAGGAGAAAACATATTGACTCGTGAGTCGTTGATAACACTAGTAATAGAGGCAGAAAGAAAATTGAGTGCTGAGCGCAGCGCTATCACTACAAAGTGCAAGCAAATCTTTAAAAGATAAGCCAATTAAAGCGAATTTGGCATATCTAGCGTAACACGCATATCGTAATTTAGGACAATTAACTTAACATTAAAAAACGTTCGACAAGTTTAATTTATAGTATCAAGTAATTTTCTATTAGCAAACATATCATGCTATTTCGACTAAACTATAGCAGGAAATGGAAGTTTAAATAATGATTTGTATTTAAAAAGTAATGTTTAGCTATTTAATGTTTGTGTATAAGTAAAAAGTAGAATTGTTTGCGATGTTTTAGACGTAAACTTACACTGTCCCTAATAATTGAATAGTAAGTTCATAAACAAAAACATAAACAAAACTTTAGCACACAATAAGATTTCTCCCGCTAACTCTCTCTCTACAACATATATTATATACGAAAACTTGTTTGTAGTTGTTCTTCAACTTACGTTAATCCAATATATTTATGCTGCAATACAGTATAGTCATTATGTGGATTTAAAGTGAATGATAAAATCCTCCAACAAAAAGGAGGTGTTCTCACCTGATTCTTCGAAAAATAAATGTGCTTCCATCAGTCAAAATATAACCCACACAAAAGCGCAAAAAAAAACTTTCCATACACTAAAAACCCTTTGTATCCGGCATTTTTCACAAGTAATTACTGTACCGATACGATATGTGTTGAGTGAGGAATAGAGTAAATATTAAAACATTAGTGGTGATATTAAAAATAAATTATTGCTTTCTTTATGCCTTTTATTTGTTAATCTATTTTTCCTATCGTTTTTCTATTTCTTATCATTTTGCAAACATAGGTCTATGTGTTTTCTATCTTAATTCCAGGATATGCTTAAGTTATGTAATATTAGCTATCGTTAAAAATATTTTTTTCTTGAAAATTACTTTTCCCAATGAAATACTTGCATGAAATACTTGCATCCCTATATTCGTTGTATCCCAGAATGTCCTTCACAAATAAATCAATGGATTCTACTAAACTGTAATATAATAATGGCTTTTAAATGTTTACAGTTGGGCAGACAGTAGTTACCGTAATTGAGATAATAGTGAAGTAATAAAGTGATTTTGTCCATTTGATTCTTCTTAACTTTTATTTATACATAATTCCAATGAGATATAATATATACCGTTCGGATGAAAAGTAACGCTCACGACAAACACAATACAACAAAGATTGGATAAATATACCATTTGTGTGAACGAAATCCCTACACTAAATCAAACCCTGCTAAATAATTTTCCAACCGGATGCTAAACTCTAACAGGTGTTAACTCCTTTCCAATTTGGCATATATATATAGGTATATGACTATTTTCTGTTCAAGATTAGTTGGCATACTTTATCCAGTATTTGCTATAAGCTGTTTGTCGTGAGCGTTACTTTTCATCCGAACGGTATATAAACAGTATATTTTTTGTTTTTATATATTTATGTTAAAATAAACTTTAAATTCTAGGCGAATCACTTATTGTTTTTCTCTGTATTCTGATCACGAAATGCTTTTGCGGTACGTGTCCGCCGCAACCTGTTATCAATCCATGTACCTGCGAATCAGACACCATTGTATGCAGTGGTCAGCATCATATAGACCTGCCACAAGTATTTGCTAACTTAAGCAAAACTGTGGCAAATAAAAACTTCGGCGAATTCTTGCTGATAAATACTGGGGTCACTGAACTCGCAGATGGAGTAAGGAATTTTGAAACTAAAACTTCTAATAACTTTATAATTAAAAACTATTGCGACAAATCTAATTGAATTTCCAGGTGTTTGCCGATATAACGTTCAAAAAGTTCTCAATTAAGAGCGCAGTGAATCTACACAGGATCGGCGCGATGGCACTTAACGCTTCCGCGTTAACGGCCGAAGAGTTTCATCAATTGGGCGAAAATAAGCTCAACGATCTCTACATTGAAGAACTGTTTAGCGCATTAAGTTCTTTGGTGCGAATCAATAGAGTCTTTCTTGACTTAATTCATACCACAAAAATACCAGATCATGCGTTTAAGATCATTAACGGCCGGCAAACGAATTTAGAAAGCATTCATCTTAATTATATTGGCGCTCATTATGGCCATTTGAAGTCAGTTGGCAATTATCCATTTTATTATTTAAATAATTTAAAGTTCATATCGTTGGCTAACCAACCGATCGCTAGTCTTTCGAAAAATTCTTTTGATTTTGAAGCGGAGTCAAGCAATAACTTAGAGATTCGTTTTGAGGCCACACATCTGACCAGTAAGTTTTTGGACCATGAGAGAGAGAAAGAGAGAGAGAGAGAGCAAAATGAATTAATATAGAAATTTTTTAAAGAAAAAAGTAATTTATGCGTAAGAACTTTATGTATGGTATATACTTATATAGCTTTTCCTCCGTACTTTTCTATAGAGTGTTTATACATAGGTGTCAGTATTAATTAAAAATTTATTTAGTTTTTTAAGTTTAAAATACCCCGCTTAGGCACCAGTTTTGAAAGTGGTATCTTCTTGAACGCCAAACGACCATTAACTGTATCACTGTCTCATAACATGATCACATATTTGAACGAAAGTGTGTTCAAACCAGTTTTCGCTCTGAACGAGAAAGTGATGGTAACGTTGCTTATCGAAGACAATCCTTTAATCTGTGACTGCAGGAATAAGTGGATGGCAGAAAATAAGACAAACATAATGTATAGACTCTTAGAACCAGAGTGCGTGGACGGAAGATCTGTCTGGGATTTAAGTGTCAATGACTTTGGCACTAATTGTTAGCATACTGTACACATACACATGAACTTATTCATGTATTGAGAAAAATAACAAAAAATATAGTGAATTATTAAAGTTATAATTATTTTTTCTGTTAATAGTAAAAAATTTTAATAGATTTTTTAAAGGATTTTTTATTACTACGATATTTTTTGTGTTTGCGTTTTTCTAGTGAGACTAATGCATTTAGATTTATTAAAAAATAACTACGATTTGTAGTTCCAGTCGAATCGAATTAAAGAAAAACGTTATAATTTTCGACTGGTTGTTGGAGGAAAAAAATGATTATTTTATTTGTTAATTGCGAGCTGGAATGAACAAGAAATATTAATGAACAAAATAATCGTATCGTGAAAACATGTAATAATGACAACAGTAAGGGTTATACTGGTATAGGTTATTGTTTGTTGATTCACGATACAATTATTACGGTACCTATATTTAAATTTCAATGCACTTTAGTATAACATATATTATGGAATCTCACGAGTTACCAGCGTTCTAGATAACTAAAACTATTGTTAAAACATAAATTATCCAAAATTATGTACACGAAACGTTAGATTGTTTTATGTTAATATTGTTTTCGTTCAGACGAAAGGACAGCGACACACACACACAAAAAAAAGCAGAGAAAATTGTAATAAACTAATAACAAAATTATGCGTGAATTGTTGTCGAACATTATTTGGTTGCTTTTGAAGCCAAAGTCAAAGGCTCATAAGCACGATTTTTATTCAACGAGCATTTGCAATAACCGACAAAAAACAAAATCATCATTTATAGAAAACATTCCGTTCCTGCTTATTCTTACTGTACTTGCGGAACATATACGCGTAACTAAGAATAGCATTATAACTTAATAAATTTAAACATGTGTTTTTAAATGTTTACGCTCACGGTGTTCGATGATTATAATTATAAACAAGCGTTTACGAAAAAAATAGAAATTACCCGAAATTACACACCGAATATAAAATCAAATTATTTTTTTATGTTGCACAAAGATAGAAATAATCATTAACAAGAATGAACATTTGTAACGCGCTCACTTTGACTTATTATCTATTGTTGGCTAATATTATTGATTTATAGTTTTAAATAAGCAAAACTTTTAATTATTATTGTTTCGATAAAAATTTTTATGTACTTTAATATATTGGGGTGTTCTAGCTTTTGAGCACAGTATTGTTGTAAAAAATTTTCGAGAAAAGTTAAAATATATTGTTTAAAAACTAATAACTCTAAACCGTTAAAAACTCATTTTGTTTAACGCATGCAAACTAACAGTTATAGTTATGTGATTTAAAACTGGATAAATAGATTAACAGACTAATTAAATAATTTCTATCTTAAAATTATGAATACTTACCATTAACAAAAAACGTTATCTGTGATAAAAATACATGTAAATAGTGGTGTATAAATATATGATTATTACCAAGAAATAAATAAGTTATGCGAAAAATGCGGTTCACTAATGATCTTAAATGTTAACGAAAATAACTTCAAATGCTCAAAAATGGTCACAATATTCAGCGATCAATATAATTATAACAAAAACTTATCAATTGAAGCTTAATTATTACTGACATATAACTATGCTGTTGGCAATACAAAATATGAGTATTTAAAGAGGTAAAATAAAGAAACCCGAAAACCAAACCAAACCAAACCTCACTAAACCATATATCAAACCTAACCAAACTTTACCAAACCTAACCAAACCTAAACAAACCTAACCTAACCTAAACTAACCTAACCTAACCTAACCTAACCTAACCTAACCTAACCTAACCTAACCTAACCTAACCTAACCTTACTTAACCTTACTTAACCTTACTTAACCTTACTTAACCTTACTTAACCTTACTTAACCTTACTTAACCTT